>JBAMHW010000007.1:7681949-7693356 GCA_037177495.1 Rhadinocentrus ornatus | reverse complement strand
ACAGATTGATGGATGGATGAATGGATGGATGGACAGATTGATGGGCAGATTGATAGATGAATGGGTGGATGGATGGACAGATGGATGAATGGATGGATGGATAGGCAGATTGATGGATGGATGGATGGATGGATGGATGAACGGACGGACAGATTGATGGGCAGATTGATGGATGGATGAATGGATGGATGGATGGATGAATGAACGGATGGACAGATTGATGGATGGATGAATGGATGAACGGATGGACAGATTGATGGATGAACGGATGGATGAACGGATGGACAGATTGATGGATGGATGAATGGATGGATGGACAGATTGATGGGCAGATTGATAGATGAATGGGTGGATGGATGGATGGATGGATGGATGGATGGATGGATGGATGAACGGACGGACGGACAGATTGATGGATGGACGGATGGATGAACGGATGGACAGATTGATGGATGGATGAATGGATGGATGGATGGATGGACAGATTGATGGGCAGATTGATAGATGAATGGGTGGATGGATGGATGGATGGATGGATGGATGGATGGATGGATGGATGGACAGATGGATGAATGGATGGATGGATGGATGGGCAGATTGATTGATGGATGAATGGATGGATGGATGGATTGATGGATGGATAAATGAATGGACGGACAGATTGATGGATGGACGGATGGACGGACGGACGGACGGACAGATTAATGGATGAACAGATGGATTAACAGACCGACAGATTGATGGATGGATGGATTAATGGACAGATTGATAGATGGACAGATAGAGCATACTCACATGAAATAATTTCATACAAATTTCAAACATTTACTCCAATGTAGGCATGGAGTATGTATGTATGTTTGGCATGCCAAAATAGGAAATGCCTGCATTTAGTTTGTGTCTTTCCTTCATTTATTAATTTAATTTGCCTTTATTTTACCAGGCAACACAACAATTACACGGTTGGCCTGGTCATGTTGACCAAACTCTCCAGATGTCATTCTTGCTTAGAGATATTTGGAATGACCTGGATTATGATATGCAGAAACGTGTCATGCTCACATTTTTTCCTTCTCTTTATCTGCAGGAAATGCCTTCGTGGTGAGTCTAGCATTTGCTGACTTGGTGGTTGCCATCTATCCATACCCACTGGTCCTGACCGCCATCTTCAATGATGGTTGGATAGCTGGCTACATCCACTGTCAGATCAGTGGCTTCCTCATGGGCCTCAGTGTCATCGGCTCCATCTTTAACATCACCGGTATTGCCATCAACCGCTACTGCTACATCTGCCACAACCTCAAGTATGACAAACTCTTCTCCAGCAGTAACACCATGTGCTACGTTGTGCTCGTCTGGACGCTTACCATCCTCGCCATTGTGCCCAATTGGTTTGTGGAGTCGCTGCAGTACGACCCGCGGGTTTACTCCTGCACCTTTGCGCAGTCGGTCAGCTCGCTATACACCATCACAGTGGTGGTGGTGCACTTCATCCTGCCAATCGGCATCGTCACCTACTGTTACCTCCGCATCTGGATCTTGGTCATCCAGGTGAGGCGAAGGGTCAAGCCAGACTCGCGGCCCAAAATTAAGCCACACGACCTCCGCAACTTCCTCACCATGTTTGTGGTGTTTGTGCTCTTTGCTGTCTGCTGGGCCCCGCTAAACCTGATCGGCCTGGCAGTGGCACTGGACTCCAGGCTGAGCCGGGCCATACCAGAATGGCTGTTCACGGCCAGCTATTTCATGGCCTACTTCAACAGCTGCCTCAATGCTGTCGTCTACGGTGTGCTGAACCACAATTTCAGGAAGGAGTACAAGAGGATTGTCCTGATTATCTTTAAGTTCCACTGTTGAGATGAAATACTGAGATAAGACACAATGAATAAGGGTTATTTTTAACTTTAATGACAAGAAAACACTATTAAAAAGCCATGAGCAAATGAAGAAAAACTTGACAGGAAGAAGAAGAAGGCAGGACTAATGAAGGGGAAAGAAAACAAATAAAGGTAACATGGAACAAAGACACCCAAACTCTTAGTATGGGAGAGAAAAATGGTGGAACTTTAATAGCTAGAGGAGACGAAGAGGAGGGTTGAGATGAGGTAAAATAAATGATGCCACACAAAGTTATCTGTGATACCTTCAGGGAAACTAAGAGACTTTAAAAATGTAGAGAGCAAGGCAGAGATGAGTTTGAAAGTAGCTCTTGACTTAGTAATATATTTCTACATGACTATCTCTGGTAAGAGAGTCATTACTTAAATTACTGTCAAAAGAACAAAACAAATGGTTGCTTCTGTTTTTTTCACAGCTTGTTACTTCATTTCGATGTTGAGACATGAAATTGATGTGATCATCTTCTGTCTGATTCACTTTGTTGCAGAACACCTTGCAGAACTTATCAAATAATGTTATTTACTTTCCTGAATGTTCAAAGAGCACAAAATGAAAAAGATGATAAAAATAACAAAAACATGCTTCTGGGAGGATTAAGGGTCCATAAGCGATTAAAGATGCTACATGCACATTTTCAAACATCAACACTTAACTCTGACAGCCTCAAGCCACAGGTCATGTTAATGTAGGAGCATTATTTATCTGTTTTAAAGTTTATAATAATGTTCTTCTTTAGGAATCAAATATTGAGGAGAAGATGGAAAGATAAGAAAAAATTACTTGAAATGATTAAACATTTCCACTGCTAAAAACATCCCAATTGGAAATTAAGAGTAATCTAAGATCTTTAAACGGTTTAAAATCTTTCCCTTTATTGAGTGAAGGAAAATTCACACCATATTTAGTATGTTAAAACAAAACATCCGTTTAAAATATGAATAACAAATCAAATTGATGATTTCTACACACCACCTATATGGTTGGTGGCTTTAAGGTTTTCCTTTGAAATCTGCACACATCTTCACTCTATTTCATTATTTTCTGTCATAATGGTGATTTGTTGGAAAACCAACTGCACCACGAATGACTGACCCATGTGTTGTGTCACAAGCTATATCTGGTAATTGTGGCGCATTTGTAAAGCTGATCTTAAATAGTGAACACTACAACTCAAGCTAATGCACAGGTGCTACAGACATCAGCCCGAAAAACTCGTTTTCTACCAACAGACGTTTCAAAAGCATCAACTCTTCTTTAAAATAAAACATGTAACTAATCCTTAAACATATCAGTACTGTCTCTGTTGCTAAATCTGGGGTCTGCAGCATGTATGCTGCTGGTATATGTGGAAATAATTGCTCAATTTAATTTAAGAAACAGGCAACTATATGTCAGTCAAAGAGAGCCAACTTCACACTACAGTTTTTAACAATTCTTTTAACTTTTCTATTAGATTTACTTTTTTAATGTAGATTTGTCCGAAATATGTAATAACATTTGATGTCTTGCATGCACTAAACAGGATTCAGCACACTCTCAATTCGGATAATAAGGGAGAAATTCTGAGGATTAGCTAACAGCTGTTTAGACCACCAGAAGAGCACAAGTCAAGCATAACAACAGGTCCACTGCACTTAAGCAAATTACATCATTAATCAGACATTTGCTGCTGTTAATCTGTGTCTAACTAAATACTGACTACAAAAGCACAAGCATCTACCATCTTTTTAGCCTTTGCTCAAATAATTACTAGCATGCAATGACATGAAGCAACAAGTAAGGATTTCCTTTACCAAGTTAAACAGCAGCTCACACCAATGTAAAATTTCTGGGGTTGACATTTGGGTGTAGGTAAAGAGACTAATAAGATTTTGGAAAAACACAATTTTATTATTACACATATTGTCACACATTTAAATCAAATACGATAGCCCATTCTTGATTTTAACACATTTGACATTGTTGTTTAAATTAAATCAGATTACATCAGATCAATTTATTCTCTTTCCATTGAAGCCAAAAGTTTAAACTGAGTAGTCAAATTTGTTTGAATTCTTTCAACATTAGTTAAAATTTGAACTGAAATCAATGCTCGTAACTGAAATCACACAAACGCGAATTACTCTACACACTTTTTTTACAGGAGTTTTGGGCTCTAGTGGCCTTTCTTTCACATTAGCTTAACAGGGAAAGCGGGTCAGAGACAGCAGGAAATAACAACAAAAGGCCCCCCAGCCAGGATTCATCTGCATGTAGGTGCTGAAGCCTCATGGCACTGCCGCTCAGCTAACTGAGCTAAACACCACCCACGCTACTCACCACACACACCTAAGCCTTGGCCCAGTACATCAAGATCACTACATAAGAGCTGTTGATTTGAAGTAATTATCATTCATTGAACTGAAGGAGGTTAATTTGGTTAATCAAACTTTTCACTGTTTTACGTAAAATCAACAAGAAATAATGATTTAAAAACAAAAACTATACGTACATGGTAAATTAACAAATTTCTAATTTGCAAATCAAACAGGTGCCTTAGTTGACTTTTTGGAGTGTATTTGTACTGTATGTGTACCCACAAAAAAAAAAGTAAAGAAAAAAAAAAAGAAGAAAAAAGTAAAGAAACAGAAAAAAGGTTTTCAGTGGTGTTCAGCGAGTGGTCACCCATGCCACCTGTAAAAGATTCATAATGCTGAGAGCGTACTGACACAAACTCTGGCATGTGCTCTGACAAATATTTTGTTGAAGTTGGCAAAGAAAGCTTTGTACAGCAGCTACCAAAATAAGAGCACAAGAAACAGAGTGAGGGGAAATGATAGGAGGGAGATTATAGTCTGCTCTGACTCAGAAAACATGAAAGAAGAGCTTTTTCTGTTGTGCATCCTTCGCAAAAACACTATTTTGAATAATTTTTAAAAATTTCTTCGGTGTATTTATAGGAAAATAGACAGTATGAAGACTATTCAGATGAATTCGAGGCTAAACTTGGCAAAAATATCTTATTATAGACCAGTAAATGCATTACAACCTCAAAGGTCCTAATCACAACCACCAACCATTCTGTAACTTAACCAACAACACTGAATGTTGTTTAGAATGAACTTGGCAGAAGGTAGCTAATACTAGTCAGAAGTAGTGTTTACCTTGAACTTCACCTGCGAGTACTACAGTGATGTGCAATGTGACAAAAATTCCCATACCCCAGTAAACCAGATCATCATTGTCATCAGTGTCTTTGATCAGAGACGTGATGTAAATAATTGAGATTCTCTCACATGCTGCCAAGTACAGTAAAAAAGCATTGTTTTCACATTGAAGACCTTTTGTTAACACTGGCAGAAAGTATCAATATACAATCGCTCCGGTGCAAATTAGAGCATTTTCTTCCTCAAACTTTATCACCACACCTTCAACTGTTGCTGCTTAGGCTCAGCTGATCCACCGTAGTGTTTTCAAAATTTTCAGTCCACACACACAAATGTTCGGTGTCAACCTAGAAGGTATTTTATAAAAAGTTTAATGTCAGTGATCAGTGCAAATACACAGAATTAAACCCACATTTGTGTGTACAGAACCATAAAGTACCAGTTTTAAGCAATACTGATTGAAGGCCATTTCATTTCAGCAAGTCCTCAGACAATGAAAATTGTCTGGGGACTTTTGTTTAAAGTTTGTTTAGAGAAAAATCTCATCAGTGTTCATCCACTGTTCTCAGTTTCCACATCAAACCTCCCAGCAGCACAAAATTCATCTTCGCAATTCAAATCTGAATATTAATTAAAAAGAAAAAAGCAGAAACATGAAAATGAATAATTAAACTACATTTGTTCTGTACAGTATTCTGACCACATCACTGTGTTTCACACTCCTGGAAAAAGGAAGATGAATGTTGCATATGAATGAATATGAGGAGTGTTGCTACTGTGATAATCTGCCTGCTTCAGTACCATTTCAATAAGCTCATGTGCATATGTGTGTGCAATATATGTGTACATGTGTGTGTGTGTGCGTGTGTGTGTCTGTTAGTGTGTGTGTGGATTTAGCTGCTCTGGGATTAGTTCTTCCTTTATTCAAAGTTCAAATAAGGACACTTAAATTGGCAAGAGGGGGCTGCGGTTGGAAGGAAAATGATTTATTTGTGCCAAAATGTTGCAGCCTCCAATCACTGTAAAGTCTTAAAGAATAATTTTACAGCAAAAGAACCAAGGCTGTAATATACAGTTTAAATTGCATCTAGACAAACAGAATTCAACAAATACAGAGAATTAATAAGACATTCATAGAGGTGCTTGTTGATGGAGTGTACACTTTTTGAGCAGAGTCAGACTGACGTATTTAGTCTTTGTATGAAGCTAATCAACCAATGTTGGTTGTATTCTTGTTTATCTTAGTAAAATAATCCAGTTGGCCTTTTACATGGTGTCTAAATTTACATGATTAATCAGATCTGCAGGTTTATCATTTCTTTTACTTATAACATTTGTTTTACGTGTTCGAAAATGAGTGTATTTGCTTTTTTGATGAGAATTATGAGGTAAAGCTTGATGTGGAGGGGATTAGCTTTGATCAACAGGAAAAACGAAAGCCTAAAAGAAACATTAAGCTTGGCTCTGTGAAAGGCTCACAAATTAACCTCCTGATATTATCAGATGTATTTTTTATTGCCCAAAAAGTGTTAAATACAATTTGTTTTTATGAGAGAAGATGTCTTAGTGAGATCAGTGAACTTCCAGCCTGTTCTCACACCAAAGACTTTATAAATTGTTATGTTGTCATGCCTCATTTGTCTTTGTTTTCAGTTCCTTTGGGAAAAGCAGCATATTTTCATGTTATTAACTCACCTAAAAAATAATGTTTTAAAGCTATATATTTTAAACATGACCATGGTCCTTTTTCTAATTTAACTAGGTAGTTTAGTGCCTAAACTGCATGAACAAAAGCAGCAAAGTTGAAATATGGCATTACATAAAGGTTAGTTGGTTTTGATCTTTGCCTTTTTTGGTTAGTCAGACAAAGATAATGAGCTGACAGAGGTCCACCCTCCCAGTGCACATAGATTTTAATTTACATTCATGGATGCTGCAACAAATAAGTGGACCAAGGTTATAGCATCCTGATATGGACAGGAGCAATTACAAATGGTCCACTGAGGCTTAAGAAAAAAAAACCTGAATCAGCCTTTTACCTGTTATTAAGCACATGGAAGTTCTTTTGTTCCACTTTTAGCGCTAAAAAATCAATGCAAAATCAAAAGCTTGTTTTTTTGTGTTTGGTGCAGATGAAAAAACAAAACAAAGAGAAATTAAAGCTGCAAGCAGCAATGAAGGCCCTCGCAGCTTTGGCGCCGCTTCGACCTTTGCAGCCACCACGGCCCCTGGCGCCCTCCCTGCCACGGCACTCTTACCCTTGGGATGGGATATGCTTGCTGTTGGCAACTCGTCCTCGTATGTATCATTGTTGCCACGCGTTCCTAGTGTTTGTTTGGCATGTAGGTCGCTTGCATTGACGCGAGATAACGTGTCGCATGTGCGAGTTGCAATATCGACTTGAACACTAGAGGCACTCATGCGAACAAAAGCATAAACACGGCAGGTCCGAAGTAAACACAATGGCAGACAGTTTTCAAGACCATCTCTTGGACATTGTCCGCAACTACCGGGATCTGTATGATCCCCCCCCCACACACACACACACACACAGTGACAAACACTCATGCCTTAATAGTTGGCAAAAAATTGGAAGCGTTCTGGGGGTTGATGCCCTGGAAACACAATGTGTTCAGTAGACTGACCTTTTCACTGTTTCCTGTTTCAAAGTCTAAGTGCTGTGTTTGCCTCCTAGCGGTGACCTCCAGCATTCAGTGTTTTTTACACAAATGCAACGAAACATTGACGTGTATGCAAGCAAGTATATCTCAGCCCTTAACTGTGGTTCAGCATAACATGCTCATCACTTCTGTCACATTCAATGCAGCACCCCATTTTGTGTGAGGGTCATTAGCACCTCATGGAAAGCATGAGCAGCGCTGTGGAGTCAATTTCCTCTGAACATGCCTACGCATAATCAGTTCAGTCCTGAATAATCTGTCATAATCACAATGTTGTAGGCCCCCAGCATTCACTTGGGGGGCTACCCCAATTTTGGTGATGTTTGGGGCATATTCAGGCCCCCAAAAAGGCAATTCATTTGGCATAAAAATTCAGAGGAATTTGGAAGAAAAATATTAAACGCTTGCATTTCAGATGGTCTTTGCACTGCCTTCGGTGCTCGGGCCTAAATATAATAAAGCATCAATGTGTGTGGCCAGCCAGCTGCAATGGAAGCTAACAGTATAAGAATGTAGCCATTTTGCTTTCATACGCTGTTTTGCACATCGCCGTGGAGAATGTTTCCTCTGAATGTCTGTAATATGTGAGACAAAAGAAACCCCCTGAGCCCTGGAAAACATGTCTTAATAAAGAACATTCACTGTGAAATGCTTTCTTTGTTGCTTAATTTCGATCTTTTTTGCAGCCCTGCAGCCCGGTGTACTTCGACAAATAAAACATGAAGTGTGGCATGCTTAAAGTATATCCATCTCTAAGTAATACAACAAAACTTATCCAGCACAAAAAGATATTTTTTCAGAACTTCTGCTTATTTGTAGAAATTAGAAGACCTTCTAAATGCACTGGTTGACCAGAATTGAGCTATCCAAAGAGGGCTGTAAGATACAAAGAAAAGTAAGAGAAAAGCCCTGTGAATAATGGAAATCACTTCAGATTATTTTGTGTTTCTATGTTGTTCTTGTTAGCGGAAACATGACAGCTGTCTGGTTTTTCTTCAGTTAAACACTCATACCTGCACAAGATACATACCTGCACCATCCTCTGTAGTCTGAAGGTGGTTGCCGTGGTGAGAGGAGGATCTGACAAGGAAGCTGTCGCCGGGAGCAACACCACCGGTCAGCCACACTGACTCCAAGGGGAAAGGAAAGTTGAAGGGAAGAGTGGAGAGAAAGGAGGAAAAGAAGAAGTGATAGTGCTGAAAGGGCAGACAGCAGTTGGAGAAGAAATCAGAGAATGTGACAGGAGATAAAAGCCTCCTTAAAAATGCATCTCTGGGAAAGAAGTCAAATAATATGCCAACTATTCAGTGCAGCTGAAAAAGACGTTGGCTGCTGAAGCTCAGCAGACGAGCATCATGTTGTATTTATATTACATCCTGCAGGTCAAACTGGCAAAAGAGCTAATTAGCTCACTGATTCATTCACAAAAAACATTCATGGGTTTACATTGGTAACACTGCAAGTCCTGTTTTACAACTGACTGCAATGGTGAAAGTGTGTGTTGTGTCCACACAGTGAAGTCAAAATTTACCTCACTTTACTTGCATGAATTTAGCTGCTCAAGTGTTTTTTGCAGCATTTATCAAACTGAATTTTTGCCTCTACAGGTCCATTCATCACGTACCCATGATTATTTATGCTTTTATAAATCAGTGGCTCCGTACCAATCAAGTAGAGGTGATAATATAGAACTCAAATTAATATATGTATATATGCTCCATCTGTCAGTTTGAGAGATGTGCGCTGTTACTTTAGAGCTAAATGAAAGACATAGACGCCTTTACTCCATTTTGCTTTATTTATTTGCTTTATACACATGTCATCACTGTCCAACCACACAACAGAACTCTCTGCTGATCAGAAGCAATCGATCATGCAATCATTAAACTGTTGTAAATATTGTAGGTTGTATTTATACTTTTTGTACCGTATTACAAATACTTTTAGTTGTAACAATCCCGTAAAAAACAATTATGAAATATTAATTTTTAACTCTTGTAATTTCATTATCAAATAACTTTTTCAACTGAGTATGATAAACTACGTAATTTGATCATTTTTAACCTGTCTCATACTTTAAATTTGGTTGATTTAATGAGATTGGGCCCACATGAAATTATAATTTACACGAATAACAGCCACTTTACTATATATATTTACTAAATCAATTATGTTAATATACGTCAGCTATGAACAAAGGGCGTGGCTCAGCAAGGTAAGGCAGCCGTCTTGTAACCCGAGGGTTGCCGGTTTGATCCTCAGCCAAGTCGAGTTCATGTCAAGGTGTCCTTGGGCCAGACACCTTGCTCCTGATGGGGCGTGGTGAGCGCCTTGCATGGCAACTACTGCCATCAGTGTGTGAATGGGTGAATGTGATGTATACTGTAAAGCTCTTTGGATAAAAGCGCCATATAAGTACGGACCATTTACAAAGTGACAGCAACATTAAGTCAATACTTCGTAAGGGTCCAAACTTAACTTGTTTTGATGTTACGGTGATATTTATCATGAACATTCCTGAAGTCGTTGTTGCCCTGCAGCGTCTCAAGACTGAAAAACCACACTTCACAACCTTATGTTCTAGCCTGAAGCATCAAGTTACGGCTGCATTTAGCTTTTTCAGGCACAGGGTCACATGCCAGCAAGTGAATATCAACGCACAGGCTGTTTTGGATGTGAACCATGGCTTATTCAGCAATAGAGGAACACACTGGAGGAAATGAGAGGGTGGGGTGGGTGGATAGAGCATGAGATAAGAGTCCACATCCAAGAAGTTGGAAATAGTGCTTGAACACTGTAGGCAATTTACTTCTGTTTATAGCATGTTTGTTTCTAAATTAAAGTGAGGCTGTCAGAAGTGGTATGGGAGAGTGTGTGTGTGTATAAAGGGGTTATTTGTGTGTGTGTTTGTGCATGTGTATAGAAAGACATTACATTACAACTAACTAAAGTGTCTTATTCTATAACTGCAGGTACATAACTGCTTACAGGACTAGTAAAAATGTGATAAATATTTTTTTATGGTACATATAAAAACATAAAAAATCTGCAATTAATTGCGAGTTAACTCGGGACACATCAAAATAAGGAAATAAAAAGTGTTTTTATTCAAGAATTAGAAAATGAGAAATAAAATCAATAATACATCCATCCATCCATTTTCTGCTGCTTATCCGGAGTCGGGTCGCGGGGCAGCTGCCTTAGCAGGTAAATCCAGACTTCTCTCTCCCCGGCCACATTCACCAGCTCATCCGAAGGGATCCCGAGGCGTTCCCTAGCCAGCCGAGAGATGTAGTCCATCCAGTGTGTCCTGGGTCTTCCCCGGGCCCTCTTTCCAGTGGGACGTGCTCGGAGCACCTCATCAGGGAGGCGTCCAGAAGGCATCCTGACCAGATGCCCGAGCCACCTCATCTGGCTCCTCTCGAGAAGCAGTGACTCTACTCTGAGCCCCTCCCGGATCACCGAGCTTCTTACTTTAGCTCTAAGGGTAAGCCTGGCCACCCTGCGGAGAAAACTCATTTCGGCCGCTTGTATTCGCGATCTTGTTCTTTCGGTTACTACCCACAACTCATGACCATGGGTGAGGGTAGGAACGTAGATTGACCTTGACGGCATCCCTTACTGCTGGTGTCCACCAACGAGTTCGGGGGTTACCGCCACGACAGGCACCGACGACCTTAC
>JBAMHW010000007.1:7659466-7671120 GCA_037177495.1 Rhadinocentrus ornatus | reverse complement strand
TAATCCTATGGTGAACAGTTATCTAGCTAGTTGCTAATCCTATGTTGAACAGTTAAGTAACTAGTTGCTAATCCTATGGTGAACAGTTATCTAGCTAGTTGCTAATCCTATGTTGAACAGTTAAGTAACTAGTTGCTAATCCTATCGTGAACAGTTATCTAGTTAGTTGCTAATCCTATGGTGAACAGTTAAGTAACTAGTTGCTAATCCTATCGTGAACAGTTAGCTACAAGTTGCTGATCCTTAGCTAGCTCGCTAGCTAATCAAATAATATTTTTTTATAAAGCACTTTTCATACAAAAAGCAGCACAAAGTGCTATGAAAACACAAATTAAAACCACACACCTGATTGTTCTGTTTCACTCCCATAAAATCTCATATTACAAAATTTCAGTTCAGGACCGCTTGGGGTACACACTGCAGCCATAGGGTTTCAGTGCAGGGTGCACCAACCACCCAGACAAGGTCAGTCACCATGGGAACAACCCTGCAGACCAAACGGACATAGCTCCAATTGTGCATCCGGATGGTGAGAAAACTAGAGGTAAAAATGTTAAAAGCAAAGATCAAATGAACCTAAAAACAATAGGAGCAAAAAATTAGAGCAACAGGTATAAAATAAGTTAATAAAAACTTGGGCAAAACGAAAGAATGATAACAGAATAGAGAAAGCTACCTAAATAGTATTTAAAATAAATAAGTATATCCATTATAGATTTATTATTTTCGACCTGTCCTAAAAAGCCTGAGTAAAAAACTAATGAAAAACAGTCTAAAAAGCACACCTTTTAACCTGTTTTAATTAACTATAGTCTAGCAACTTGTTTCAATGCAAATCACTGAATTCACTTTAGTATGACTTTAAAATAAAACAAAGTATATGGTGCTGTGTGTTGAATTTGAGTCACAGTCTTCTCGATGACACGGATGAGCCTTTGGCTAGACACATAAACAACAACTGATCAAGTTTAGTCTCATTTTATTAAGCTAATCCAGTTAAATTTCTGACAACATGCATCTTGCCCTCTTTGTGTTCTTCTAAAGTATATAGAGTATATAAGCTGATTTTTCATACTGTTAAGTCCAAATAATACTGATGAAGATAGATGTAAATATCTTTTGGAAAACTGTTTGCTTGTTGCCCTCATCCAATTCATATAACAGTCTTAAAAACATTTTTCTACTGTGTGGTATATATGCAATAGTCAAGACTGCATGTATGTGTTGAATGATGTCAATGTCGCCAAATATTCATTCGTTCATTTTCTATACCGCTTATTCCATCTATATAGCAAATAAAAAAGGAAAAACTTCAATCACCTGCTGCCGTCAGGAGTTTTGGATAGAAGTCTATGTCAGTGCTCTGCAGAATGTAAATCTAAACCAAATAATTGACCTTGGTGCTGCATTTCTGTGCTTTACTGCTTGTTCCATATTCTTTTTGCTCTGTGTCCCTGAAGTATTAATGCTTCTCAGAATTCACCATGCAAACAACCCAAGTAATCCTCACTACCTAATTGATACAAATGAGAGGAAGGCCAGTTGGATTGAGGAGGGAAAGATTAGGTCCGTTGGGGTTAATTTTCCTGCGTAAGGATCCACGTTGCACTTACGGTCAGCCAGAAATGGAATTTCATTAACCCGAATGGGAGCAGGGGAGCCACTAATGTAGACCGATGTATTCAGACAACAGCACAGTGCATGGTAGATGAGCTTCTTGATATAGATGGTGTGCGTGCATGCATTTTGCCTTACTGTGGAGAAAATGGCCTTTAGAGTGTAAGTGAATATAGTTCATTTGTATAAGTCTGCAGTTGTATTTCCAGCTCACCTACTCTATTTCTGCTGAATTGACCTGTTTTTAAGTTTTTGCCATCCACCCAAGATGACACTGTGACACTAAGCTGCTGATTTTACTCTCACAATGCAGACTCTGAAGCAACAAAGTAGTGCTGTTAAACACTTCTGTCTCTTTGCAGTACTGTTTTCCTGTACTGAAACCAAACCCGATGAGATGCGAAATTCACAAGGGAACAATTCACTTTATAAATATCACTTTGCCAGAGGCAGTTTTTAAGCAAATACTCCTTAATGGTGATATTTAATACTTATCTTAAAAGAGAAAAACATTTATTTCCTACTGATCATCCACGTATTTCTCTCAGTAAACAAGAGAGGGTCTTAAAAATGCACTTCCTGTTTGCTTCGTTGGCCACATCCTGTACTATGGCAGTCAGTAGACGTGTCCTTTATATGATTTATTAAATTTCAAGAAGACTTAGTTAGCATTTATTAAGATAATAAGATTATGCTTCTCATTACTCTGTTCACATAATTCTGGTGTCTATGCTGGAACAGAGCAAATTTATTCCAAATGGCCTGAGCCAGGTGGATATAAAAACAATGAAAGCAGACAAAAGACATGCATTAACCTTTCCAGTCACATTTCATTTGTGTTTGTAAAGAAGAAGGATGTTAACTTACATGCTAAACACATACAACAAATAATGTATGTAAATAATGCATGTAAATAAAACTGAAATTAAGAAAGCCACTCTCACGAATCTTGCTTGCTTATTGTTGTCATTTTAAGCATGTAAACACTATTAGTATAAATAGGTTTTTATCACAAATATTAGTGTAAATAACTGGCCTATAATAATATTATTTTATGATAAATAGCTGTAGTCTTGTGACGTGGTCTAATTATTCATTAATTCAACCCAGCATTTATTCACTTTAAATGGGTGAAATTTGGAATGGGTCAATAGTTACTTCTTGTTCATGGTTACATAACTGGTTGGGTGGCGGTACTTGGGTCAGTAGAATCTGCTCTCCCCCTCCTATCAGATTCCTCCCTGTCCAATATGATAATAGACATCGTACAATCAGCTTCCTCCCTGTCCAATAGGATAATGGACATCGTCCAATCAGCTGCCTCCCTGTCCAATAGGATATTGGATATTGGTCTAATCAACGCACACCATAAAAGCATAATGGACGGAGCCAATTGCGGACCTCTCTCGGACAAGCCACCTTCAGGTTTTTCCATCATCATCGCTTGGTAAAAGAGCGACATCGTTCGGGAAAAGATAAGCAATTATTTAAGTATTAATTTCATGAGAGCACGGGAGCTTTGCAAGTAACTGTATATACGGAGATAATTTTAAAAAAATGCGCATCGTTGTGTGAAAACCCTGCAGCTAGATGAATTGATGCCAAATTCGCAGTGAGTGTATGATCAAATTAGTATCACTGTACTTTGATGTACGCACAATGTTTAAAGTCAAGGCTATCTTTAGATTACAACCAAGACAAAAAGCCACAAGGCCATGGGAGATGAGGAGTGGATGTCAAGGCTAAGGGCTTTTGCCAGCACTGAAGTTTGGCCTCCAGGAGCCGGCAACAGGCCAGCGCCAAGGCAACAGAAGTGACATGACCTCTACCAAAAGGTACAGTGAATGGCCTTTACTGTTTTTGTGCACTAGTATGTAGATCAGTTGAAGAAAACATGCACTGTGATAATGCACATGATGTCCATTTCACAAAGAACTGCAGTCACTGCTCAGCAGGCTTAATAACATTGCTTTTGTTTTTAGATTGAGAAATGTCCCATGCAGGCCAGAGGGCAGTCTGGCTTGTTTGGTCAGGCCAGGACCTGCAGTTGTGGGTTCCATGCCAAGGTGATCAGTTTTAACAATATCATCTCCTTTCAAAACTTATATCCCATGTCTGTTCTGTGCTTTTGACACAACCATGTCCCACTTTTGCAGCCTTCCACCCAGTCATCTCCTCCCTCCACATCATCTGCAGCTCCAGCCTCTGCTCCTGAGGCCCGAACACATTTGCGTCCCTTTTTAAGTCTGTCCATGGTGAATATTGCCTTAGCTCTTCATGTTTTAGATGAATCCCACACTGCTTGCTTTAACATCAGTTTTCATTTGTGTTGTCTTACAGTTCACAAAATCCCACTTTGGTGGCACGTTCTCATCTGCAGTGAAGCCAAATTTGGTGACAAGGAGGACCCCCACCCCTTTACCTGCAAGGACTCCCAGTCCTTCACCTGTGAAGACTCCCAGTCCTTCACCTGTGAGGACACCCAGTAGTTCACCTGGACCACCAGCCCATCTCTGTCGTCTGTGAGGACACCCAGCCCTGCACCATCCCAGGGGAAACTCCACATCCAAGCTGACGCATCTGTAAGTTCAGGAATCACAGCTCAGTTGTCCAACTCTGTTTGTCTGACATCTATTACAGGGTAATTCTGCATAACTGCGTCTAGCACTACATGACAGCACCTGGGTCCAACTCGTCTCACAGCTGTCTGACTACTACTCGATTATGATGTCCCACCCTGTTTGTTTTCTGCTTGTGTTGTCTCTCAGATGTAAGTCGCTTTGGATAAAAGCATCTGCCAAATGACTGTAGAATAAATAGAATAGAATAGAATAGAATAATCATAGGACTTTTGCTGGTTGTCATCTTGCACTCAGGGTGAACCGGGACGACGTCAGTCATCCCACTTGGGATCCTCAGCTGTATTTTGCCTGCCTGGTGAGTTGAGTAAAACTATTCCTCTGCAGGACCAGAGGTGGATTGCCAACACCCACTTTCACTCCGGCAAACTGCAGCCAGATTTGAAGCTGTGGTATGAGCCCCCTGACCCTGCGCTCATTTACCACCAAATACCAACCCCAGACCATTTCTTCACCCATCACCTGATGGTGTGGATGCCCTACCATCTGTGGAAGGTGAAGATCACTTGTGGAAAGCAGTTGACAGGCGCTGGGGTCCACAAAAGGGTGCGGAAGGTCCTGGACATCAACCACTACCACCTGCTGGTAACAGAGACACTCAGGTGCACTGTGTGGCAACGAACTATTTGTCCACCAGTCAGACTGTCCAGGACCAACTGGACCTCCCTCACCAGCTGATGTTCAGACTAATCCTGACCCGCAAGTGAGTGAAGCCGGTTTGAATAAACGATTCTTTCACTTATTTATACAATTTTAAAACTGTCCCATCATAAACATGTTACTAATTATTCACAATGCATCAACACAGGTACGCCTGTGACATCCGTGCCATCAGGCTGCTTCGGGACAGGACCCTGGGCAACAGTCTAGCGCGGCTGGTGAAGCAGCTAAAGGAGAACCATGGGGAGGAGTGACTCAACAGGCTGGCACACTATCTGGGGGAGTGTGCTGAGTTTGTGGATAAGCCAAGCCTCTTCACGGTTATCTGCCAGGAGCCCCCCGAGCCGGTGGACATCCCCATCAGTTGTTGGCTGTTGGTCGTTTATGGACGGGACATCCTCTCAAGGTTGGACCACATAAAGGCCAGCATCACCTCCACATTTGGGTCCATCCTTAAGCTGGACTCCACCAAAAAAGTAAGAAATGATCTAAAAGTGTGGGGAGCTGTGTGCAGTTGCCATAAGAACATGACATATCCAGATTTTGTGTGATTAAGTTGCCACTGGTTGCTATTTCAGTAACAAATACAGATTATGCTTACATAAATTGTAACAGTTTCTGTACTGCTGCCAGACATTTTGTGTAAAGAGTTTTTGTATCTCGATTGTTGTCACATCACAGAACACGAAGAAGCTGGCCGGCACCGGCAGGGGCACAGCTCTCTTGCAAACATCAGCAACAAGGTCGGCCAGATCTTGATCAGCATCTTGACAGTGCAAGAGGGGTTGGGACTCAACAGGATGGCGTCGGGCCTAATGGAGCGGTACCGCCAGGCAGCTGTGTCACCCCCAGTTCTTGACTGTGACTGCTGTGTGGATGAGGGTGCCAGCAAGCTGCAAGTAAGGTTTGGGGAGTGGCCAGACCTCCACATCCGCCTGGACATCTGGCACTTTATGAGGAGGCTGGCCGTGGGCTGCACCACTGATGCCCATCCCCTCTACCCTACCTTCATGGGCTGCCTCTCCGCCTGCATCTTTGAGTGGGATGCATCTCGCTCTTTTGAGGCAGGCAAAAAGAGAACAGCTCAGACTGGAGGGTGTGCCTGGCATCACTGATCTCCTGGTGGACAGGAGAATCAGTAAAAAAGAGCTCAGCCAACACTGCAGACGGAGGACGCGGGGTGAGGAGGCCACCATCCACCTGATTGACCAGCTGCTGCAGGAACTGGAAGGGGCGAAAGTAAGGGACCTGATGGGTGTGCCTCTGCTGGACATGGTATGGATGGAGCACATCTGGCGAGTGCAGAAACCCCATGTCAGGTGCGTCCAGGACATCCCAGGTGTGCAGCTGTACACTGAGACGGGCACCACCACCACCAAGGGAGGTATCGTACTCAGAAAGTACCACTGTGCCAGAGGGTCCACTTCCCTAGAGTCTTTCCATTGCCATCTGAACAGGTTCATTCCAGGTAAGTTGTTCTTGTGTGTGTGTGTGTGTGTGTGTGTTTGTCAGTGTATTGAAAGAAACTATAATTCAGAATGGAACAACTGACACAAACATGCCTTGGCATGAATATGTTTTCCCAAGAACAAGTGCTAATGCACTTAATTTCCAGCTGTACCTCCTGGAAGGCCTGAACAGGTGGAACTATAACATTATTGAATAATATTTCATAATTATCAATGTGGGTTACATAAGTGATTGATCACATGTGTATATCAACAGCATCCAAAATCACCTTAATTTTCCCTGAAAGATAAGTCTTCTTTTAGGATATACAGTAATTGGCAGGGGGATTTATATCAAGCTTGAAAGGTATTTGGGGAGTTTAGTTCAATTTAAATAATTAAATACATGCAATGATATGTAAAAAGATGACAGATACAAAAACAATGTGCACACAATCAAACAAGTGTACATTAAGACATTATGATTAGCGCCATTTTTTTCTCGTCTTTTCCTTTTTTTCTCCCGCTGTCTTCTCCCCCCCCATATGACAGATGAGTAGGTTGTTGTTCAAACATAATATGAATATTGAGTTTCCACTGTTATCTAATACACACAGTTATCTACCAGACCCTTTTCTTAATTTATGCAGACATCATTTGCGCATGCCCAAAACTGCTTTTGCTGGGCATTAGGCGCGGTTGTTAAGTAAACTAGGTTTTGTATCTATTTTAATTTATTAGAGAAATGCTGGACAGTTTTAATGTATTTGACTTTTCGAATTATCAAGGCGAGAAGGCATGTGCATAAGGAATAAGTTTTCACCGGTTTCCCTTGAAGGAAGGATTTGTGCAATCGGCCACACACAATGGAAGTCAAAAGCTGATACCGTGTATGCAGTGCACACTCTGTCTCTAGCAGGCAGTCTGATGACACCCAAGAAGTGACGATCCATGGTCGTCTTGGCTTGTTGACATTAACCCCTCCCCCCGAAACAGTGGGGACTCGCAGGTAAAACACGCAAGGCTAACAAGTTTGTCCCCTTTCGGCTACTGTATTCAAAGATGGCGATGCAACATGGCAGCCTCCAGTTGGATGCACCACCACCTATGTATTTAAAAACATCCAATTCTAGATCTCACCAAGTTTATTTATTCTTTTGCTGGTACCATTAGCCCAGCATTTGAGGAAGAAACAGGTCTTTGCCACGATTTGGATTAAACCTTTGCTACACGCTATGTCGGCTTTCGCAGATGACGTACTTATCTGTTAATCAGATGTCAAAAAGTCAATACCCTCTCTGATAGCCATTTTTGAAGAGTTCAGGATGCTGTCCGGCTATGAGATCAACTAGAGAAAGCCCTGATGCCCTTGAACGAATCTGCTAAAGTGGTCATTTTTCCATATCATATTCCCATTCAAACAGAGATCATGTACTTGGGCATCCAGCTTCGACCTTCATTGCACAGCATAGTTAAAACGAATTACGAGAACATTTTTAAAGAGGTGGAACATAACATAGCTTATATGTGACCAGCCATGGAAAAACCAGGAACAAGTCTCCCGAAGTGGCATTTTGAGTTATTTACAGATTCTAAAAGTTTGGATTCTAAGCTTTCCAATGATGTATACACATGGTAATCAGAAAATATTTGAAGATGTGGCCATTTGAGTGTTGGCACTTCTCAGACTAGTTTTCTGAGAAAACCAACCTTAAAGTTTCCAAAGATTTTCACCTTCCCTGGGGAGCCAGGTGGGGGTGGTAACAAAAGCTGACCATTTGCATTACCTTGCATAAACCCAACCCCCCACAGTGGTTGTCAAAAGGTGCTCTGGGAACCGTCCGTGAGTATGACTGGTTTGTTGTTTGTCTTCACTTCTCAACTGGCTACATAACAATATACCCCACAGCCTGATCTTTTCATAAAGATATGTCTGCCTGTCCATGGTCAGTCCAGGGGGGGCCAGAACAGGAAGGCTGTCAACAGGGGGCAGAACTCCCAGGCTGCACAGTAGATGAAACCTGACAGGGTCTGCATCATTGTGAGTTCTAGCAAGCACCATACCAGGTCTGTTGGCATCAAAGCCGTGACAGAATATAAGCACACGCAGCAGGATATTAAAAACATTGCTCATTGTTTTCTCATGAAATACTATCATGTCTATAAAATTATTTTTATATACACATACACTGTGGAAGTTTGAATATACATACCTGAAGTGCTAATAACTCTTGATCTATGGGAGCTTTTGGAAGTAGGGACTCAGGTGAGCCTGCCAGTCGATGGTCTTGACTATCACCCTGCCATCTGCCATTCCGACCAGCTGCGGGATGTTGAGGCGGCTCTCGGAGAGCTGTTTTTCACTACCTGTCAACAGCAAGGACCACAATGGAAATAAGTTTGACTTAAATACATATCCTTGCCTTTTTTAAAACATATTTTACAATACTCGGATAAAATAAACTAACCTTGGGGATGTCTGCCAAAGTGTTGACTCTGGTCCTCATGAATGCTTGCTCGATCAGCCCAAAGCCACAGTCGGGGGCAAATTTGGTGTGGCCAGTAAGTGGATGCTAAGCGTGGAGTGAAGCTTGTGTAATATATATTTATTAAGATCTTTTTTTCTTGCCATTAGATGGGAAACTATGTTTTTTTTTGTTGTTGTATTTTTTTTACATAATTTTCCACAAATATCTACATCCCATAAAGGAAAAGAAAAGAAAAAAAAGAAAATCTGCATATTCTCTTTTTGTCTATCCTATTTTAAAACCTAATAATAAAAATAAAAATGTGATTCTTCAAAACTGACAACAAACAAACAAATTCCCTGTACAAATTATATGTTGTCTTTGTTCAAAAGGTCTTGTAACATATGCTGGCTGAGGGAAAAATGGCTTTTTGGATTGTAAAGGTTGCAGACCCCTGCACTAAACACATAAACACATTTAGCAGAAGTTTTCTCTTTAAACAGCAACATTAAAAATATTTCTTAATATATATAAAATCAAGTATTTATGACAAAGAAATATGAAAATTTAAGGATTTACTAACTAAAAGGTAAATTGTCATCTGTCTTATTGTGTTTGCGTTTTGTGGTGTTTTAGTTCTGTCATGATTTTGGTTATATGTCTGTTTTTTGTCATGTTTAGTTCGGTTATGATCTTGGTTTAGTTTCAATGGTTTTGTGTTTGGTCATGTTTCCAGTTTTTGTTCTTGGTTTTGGTGTTCAGGGCTTAGTGAAGTGTTTCTTTAGTTTCTGTTCGTTAGTGCACCTGTCTGATTGCTTATTCAAGTCACCTGTGTTTAATTTGTCAAACTGTGTATTTAAGTCCTGGGTTTTCAGCTCCTCCTTGTCAGATCCTTGTTTGTTTGGTTTATCCCTGTTGTGTGGTTATCTGTCCATCGTGTGTGGATTATGGTTACCTGTCCAGAGTTTTGGGAAATAAACCCCTTTTTACCTGCACCAATTCTGCCTCCTGCCTGATCTGCCTGCATTTTGGGTCCTCACCGCCACCACCCATGACAAAAATGTCAGTAGGATGAATTTAAAGCTGTGTGAAGATGCTTCCTTCTAAAATCAGAAGGAACCATATCTGATGAATATGAGCCATCAGTTAAACAGACAGAAAGCAGGATTAGAATCTCACAGCTTTAAGATTGTGAGGAGAGAGAAATATTTACAATATGCACAATAACTTCCATCCATGCACCTTTTGTGCTTCATTATCCAGATTTCTAGCCTATAAATTCTCTAATTTTGTAATTTCTTAACTTGACTGTTTAGCTTAACCTCTAGCGCCTGCACCATCCACTACCGGGAGTTAAGGGGTAAACATCTGGTTTTACGGGTGTAGCGTCAGCTCTGTAAATGTAACTATAAATGTGGTAACATAAAGTCGAGGATCTCAGCTAACTACCGTTAGCTCTTAGCTACAGGCAGCCCAATGAGCTTCAATTCAGTTCTTCAGAAACCTATGGGTGACGTCAAGGAGGCTCCGTCCATCTCTTCTAATTACATCAGACACACTACTGCAGCAGGATGAGACATGATACATTGGACTGCAAGCTTTTGCTTGTGGTTTCTCTGTGTTCAAAGCCAGTGAGCAAAAATAAAAAATTTATAAAAATGCATTAACACATTAAAATATTTAACTGTTAATTAATCAATGCATGTGTTTATGCAATAATAATGTTAACATGCCCAGCCCTAATATATATCAGTGCTAGGCAACTATTAAAAGATTTTATCTCATTGTTACGCACAAAATGTCTCGTTCATCGCACGATACCACAATAATTAATTACCGCTGTTGATTTGTTTTTAACCGTGCGTTAAGGTTTTTTTTTGTTTTTTTTTTTGCTTACTGCTTTAATCACAGAAACCACAGTCCTTGTCTCCCTTCCCTGCTGCAGCGGTGCGTCTGATGTAATCGGGAGAGTGGGTTTAATAAAATAAAGTTTTCTGTCTGGAACTTCAGAAAGAAGAAAAATAACCAACATTTATCTTTGTCTGTCAAAACCCATGCAGAGAGGAAGAACATTGTGAATTTTGGACGGGAAACTGCTCCCAAAAGACAACAAGAATCTCTAATTATTATTTTAATAAATGTGGTTTTAATTTAGGCAAGACAGCAAAAGTAAGATATGATATCCGGTTTCAAAAACATAAAGCATATAGACGGGCCTTCGTCTGCCTCTGGTTCGGTGAACTTGGTCATAGCGAGGTGAAACTTCAGTGGACATGGGAAGACATCATCTGTATTTACATATTTTTCGGACTTTGTGTACCAGGTCTTTTAATTATTGTTGTCTTAACTGTGTTTGGTGGTCACAGAAATAGTTTTACTGAGCTGTTAGCTGAGATTCTGGACTTTCTGTGGATACCACACGTTTATTTACATTAATGCACCTGACGCTACACCCGGAAACCAGATATTAACCCCTTAACTCCCGGTAGTGGAGGGTACAGGTGCAGACGTGAAGCTAAACAGTCAAGCTAAGAATGCAAAGTAAGAGAATTTACAGGCGAAAAATCTGGATAATAAAGCACTAAAGGTGTATGGATGGAAGTTATTGTACATATTGTGAACATTTCTCTCTTAACAATCTAGAAGCTGTGAGATTGTAATCCTACTTTCCGTCTGTTCACCTGATGCTGATATTCAACAGATATTGTTCCTTCTGGCTTTAGAAGTAAGCAGCTTCACAGCTTTAAATTAATCCTGCTTACTTTTTGTCATGGGTGGTGGCGGTGAGGACCCAAAATGCAGGCAGATCAGGCAGGAGGCAG
>JBAMHW010000007.1:7613321-7627820 GCA_037177495.1 Rhadinocentrus ornatus | reverse complement strand
AAGCCAACAGAACCACATCATCCACAAAGAGCAGAGACCCAATCCTGAGGCCACCAAACCAGATCCCCTCAACACCTTGGCTGCGCCAAGAAATTCTGTCCATAGAAGTTATGAACTGAATCGTGACAAAGGGAAGCACTGGAAACGATTCTGATTTACTGGCGGCAATGCGGACCAAGCTCTGACATCAGATGTACAGGGACCTGACAGCTCGTACAAGTGGGTACCCCCCACAGGATTCCCCGGGGGACAGTCGAATGCCTTCTCCAAGTCCACAAAGCACATTGGTTGAGCATACTCCCATGCCCCCTCAAAGACCCTGAAAAGTGTGTAGAGCTGGTCCACTGTTTTCCACGACCGGGACGAAAACCACACTGCTCCTCCTCAATCTGAGGTTCGACTATCCAACGGACCCTCCTCTCCAGCACCCCAAAATAGACCCTTACCAGGGAGGATAAGGAGTGTGATACCCCTGTAGTTGGAGCACACCCTCCGGTCCCCCTTTTTGAAGAGGGGGACCACCACCCCAGTTTGCCAGTCATGGGGAACTGTCCCCGATGTCCACGCGATGCTTCAGAGGCGTGCCAGCCAAGACAGCTCTACAGCATCCAGAGCCTTAAGGAACTCTGGGTGGACCTCATCCACCCCAGGGGCCCTGCCACCGAGGAGCTTTTTAACCACCTCAGCGACCTCAGCCCCAGAGATGGAAGAGCCAGCACCAGCTACCCCAGACGTGTTGGTGGGATTGAGAAGGTCTTCAAAGTATTCCCTCCACCGCCTCACAACATCCCGAGTCGAGGTCAGCAGCCCCCCCCATCACCACTGTACACAGTGTTGATGGAGCACTGCTTTCCCCTCCTGAGCCGCCGGATGGTGAACCAGAATCTCCTCGAAGCCGTCAGGAAGTCATTCTCCATGGCCTCTCCAAACTCCTCCCATGCCCGAGTCTTTGCCTTAGTGACCGCCAAAATTGCGCTCCGCTTAGCCCGCCGATGCCCATCAGCTGCCTCTGGAGTCCCACAGGCCAAAAAGGCCCCATAGGACTCCTTCTTCAGCTTGACGGCATCCCTTACTGCTGGTGTCCACCGACGAGTTCGGGGGTTACTGCCACGACAGGCACCTATGACCTGTGTGAACAATAGAGGCACGGAACACAGCCCACTCGGACTCAGTGTCCCTCGCCTCACCTGGGACATGGTTAAAGCTCTGCCGGAGATGGGAGTTGAAACACTTCCTGACAGGGGACTCTGCCAGACGTTCCCAGCAGACCCTTACAACACGCTTGGGTCTGCCAGGCCTGACCGGCATCCTCTTCCACCATCTGTGCCAACTCACCATCAGGTGGTGATCAGTTGACAGCCGCAAGTCCGACGATATGACTACAAAGTCGATCATCGAACTGCGGCCTAGAGTGTCCTGGTGCCAAGTGCACTCTTATGCCTGAACAAGGTGTTCGCAATGGAAGTCTATGACGAGCACAAAAGACCAGCAACAAAACACCACTCAGATTCAGATCAGATGGGCCATTCTTCCCCAATCACGCCCCTCCAAGTCTCACTGTCATTGCCCACGTGAGCATTGAAGTCCCCCAGCAGAACGAGGGAGTCCACGGAAGAAGTGCCCTCCAACACCTTCTCCAAGGACTCCAAAAAGGGTGCGTACTCTGAACTGCCGCCTGGTGCATAAGCACAAACAACAGTCAGGACCCGTCCCCCCACCTGAAGGCGGAGGGAGGATACTCTTTCGTCCAAGCCATGCGTCCCTGCCAGAGAGGTGACATTCCACGTCCCTAGAGCTAGCTTTTGCAGCCAAGGATCAGACTGCCAGGGTCCCTGCCTCTGGCAGCCGCCCAGCTCACACTGCACCCGACCCCTATGGTCCCTCCTGCAGGTGGTGAGCCCACGGGAGGGGAGACCCATGTCACCCTTTCGGGCTGAGCCCCATGGGCAGAGACCCGGCCACCAAGCGCTTGCTTCCGTGCCCCACCTCTAGGTCTGGCTCCAGAGGGGGGCCCTGTTGACCCATATCCAGGCAAGGGAAACCCTGGTCCTTGCTTTGTCGTCATCATAGGGGTGACTTGGATCACCCCTCCTTTTTTTTTTTTTTTTTTAATGGTAAAACATGCTCCCAGGCACACAGACCTGTGGCTTCTTGTAGCACCATTCAGTACTGCAGAAGTCATACTGGCACAGTTGACACACTTCGGTGTGCACACTCATTTTATTAAGCGTACAGCACTCAGGGCTCTAAAAATGGGCACAGCTCAACTCTTCGTTAAAGAAACACGTGTTTGCCTACTGGAATATCCCACATGGAGACTCTGAATCTGATATCAACGCCTTACAGATTAAAGGATAAAAGATTTAACTGACTGTAACCCCGTAGGCAGCTCATTCTCAGAGCCGCTGTTTTGACCAATAAAATAATAAACCAGGCAAAATTATTTTAGAGTCTGGATTATTAGAAACTGTGGTCCAATGGAGCCTGAAGGACACACTGTAATTCCATCCTTTGAAGCCATAACAATCACAAGCTTGTTTCCTGGGAGTTGGTAATAGTTATTGGACTGGTTCTTATACAATATATAACCACATCAAAAACTCCATTTATAGAGGTGACTTTAAAAATGTCATAAATGCACCTCAACAAATTCAAGGACTTTTTATTTGTTTGGATTCACACTGCAGATAGAAACACTGAAGGTAAAAAGCTTTGCTCTTAGTCCATTTTATTTATTTATTTATTATTTTTTCTAGAACATTAAAACCCAATTAATGATGTCAGATTTTCGCAGTGAGACGCCCCCTAACAAAGGCTGATTAAGCATCCATCTTGCATCCTGTCTCTTTCCTGAGCTCTTTACCATCTCTTGCTCTGTCTTTCTCGTTTTTTTTTAGATTCCACTAATAAAGTCCACTTGGGTTTCTTTGCAGAATCAGCCACAGTGTGTATTCAAAACAGCAACTACGCCGGTAATCTGTGACGCAGTGCCGTAAAGCAAATGATTTTAAATTTAAATTGATGTGCCAAGATGGAAAAATAAAAAATAAATAAATAAATAAAAAAAGTTGTGAAGTGCAGCTTCTCCGGCTCGGGACGCAGCAGGACAATGACAGCTGAAGGAATGTACATAATAATTGTCAATGCCATCAAAAACAAGTCTTAAAGTAAGAAAGTTAGATATTGTTATTTTAAGAGGCATTATCGCAAGTCAACATTTAACCTTTGTTTATGGACTGTCAGGCGTCAGCGCTGCACTGAAGTTTTCAACCAATCTGGACCAACCTGTGAAACAAGTGACTCTACAGTCTGGTCACAGTTGTTCTTTCTTTGTGTTAAAAATAAATACTCACACAGGTAGGAGTTCAAAAGTCCATATAAATGTAGTCCTATTCAGACGTGTGGACAAACACGCATTCTGCTGAAAGCTATAGGAAAAATGAAGATGCTCCAGTAGCAGCAATGTAGACTAAGGGCAGGTAAAGGGAGCAGATATTAGTTAGGTAATGGCCATAAAAATAAACATACAATACGCACTTTCCTGTTTGAGTCATGATGACTTTCCACCAGCATGATTTGGTAAAAATTTGGAAATGAGAATACTCATTTTTAAAGCTTTAACCCTTAAAACATTAAAGCTTTTTTTCTGTTGCTATTTTTGGTCTGCTTTTTTTTTTTTTATGTAAAAATGCACTAAAACCTCAATTCTTCTACATACAATCAACATACAGACACACATTTGTCAGATTATGAAGCAAAAATGATACAAAACTGATGTATCAACAGATTTAGTACTACTACAAAAGTTTACTATTTTGTAGAAATAACACACAGATCAACAGTGACCAAGCCTTTTCTCATCTGCATATCATTCTCTCAAGACTTCTCTTAGGAGAAAATATTGGCGTTGAAGCAAACACACAACAGAAACTATACAAATTTACACTTGTTTTCTGCAGCAGATTTTTTGCTATTTACATTTGTTCATGCTACTATTGACCTATTATCCTCTCCAAACCAGCGCCAACCACACTTGTTTCCAACATCACCTTCCCTCAAAACATCCTTGGCTTTTTTTCAAGCGATAGAGGATTTTTTTTTTTTTTTTATCTTAAGCTGCTCCTGACCATCAATCTAGGAAAGTTTGACGGCTTCATTGTAATTTTTGGGTCAAAAAACATAGGTCTCTTTACAACATAGTAGTGATAGCAATCTTTCTTAATTATGAAAATGTGATAAATGATGGAGTTATTATGGATCACTCGTGGAATTACCATATAGAGTCTCCAAATAAACACTACATTTTGTGGCTGGACTGTAAATCTCCTGGACAGGATATAAATGTCTGGAAAACTTCCAAAGATTACCTAAAGGGTACTCTATCCATCACAATTCACCCCACTGAGTTACACACCACCGCTCCTGAGAAATGTCGATAATATACGTGTTAGAACTCAGGGGTTCTGGCGATCGAGTTTTAGTGGTGAAACATGAAATGTTTTTCCATTGTTGTTGGATATGGGACTGAAAAAGGAAGTCATCCGGAGGTATAACATACTAATCCAACACCTATTAATGTGGTTTCTATACAGATATGCAAGTCACCAGAGCCATGTGCCGTAATGTAACCACAGCATTAAGAAAGGT
Organism: Rhadinocentrus ornatus; assembly: GCA_037177495.1. Classification (NCBI taxonomy): domain Eukaryota; kingdom Metazoa; phylum Chordata; class Actinopteri; order Atheriniformes; family Melanotaeniidae; genus Rhadinocentrus; species Rhadinocentrus ornatus. The sequence goes on along the minus strand of JBAMHW010000007.1, from coordinate 7,623,173 downwards.
GCATTCTGAGCTGTGCGCTTATAACAGGATGAATGCTCACTTCACTTTAGCTGGGAAGATGCAGTGTCCATGACTTCACAAATCAATTTAAATTCCAGCCAGAGAACAGTTTTTCACCTCAGTCCTTCATAAATGAGCTCAGAGCGGAAAAGGTGGCCCAGTTCCCTGGGTCTAAACTGAGAAATGCAAGTCTTGAATTCACTTAGAAGATCTCGTCCACATTTGTGTTAAATGGCAAGATGACCTCATTTATTAAATTTATTTTACAGATCTCTCCCTAAAATGTGTTAGTGGCATCAAATTTATTTGCTTTGTTTGTTATGAGTTCTAAATGAGCCCAAATTGAGAAAATTAGAGAATAAGACGCAAACAAGAGACAGGGTAGAAAGCAAAAGAAAGGTTACTAGTAAATGTGCAGGAAAAATTATAATTGATACAAAGTCCAGAATCCTTAGCACCCCCCACCACACATCCATTTTCAAATGTGTTTCCTAGTTTTTTAATCCGTCATCTGATTAATTTGGCTGATCCCTGCTGCTGAGCTGGAAACCCGAGCAAAAATGTTCTAAGTACTCTGGTCCTGTGGGAGTACCTGGAGCTAATTAGTTGCAAAGGGCTTGCTGAAGTCGCTCAATAGTTCTGAGGGGACTGCCCTCTACCTCACTCAGTTAGCTGATCTGGGTAATCAGCACAAAAATAGTTACTGAGGGATGAGAGGCATCTTTCATTGAGCTCTCCGGCGGAACTTCACAGCCAATTCAGCATTGAAAACCTTACAATAACACATCCTGTTCTTTTCTTGACTCTTTTCCCTGGTAAATCACACTACCTATGAGTAAAAGCTGGGGGGGGATCTTAAAAAGCTGCCTGCTTCTACAGTTTGAGCTTCTCATCATATTTCGACTCATTAAAGAAAAACACCACCTTTTATCCGCTGGTACTCCTTTAAAGTGGAAGCTGGCATGCTCGCTGTCTGTTCCCTTTGCTGTTCAAACGAAACACATGAAAAATACAATAAAAGAAATAAGGAACAAAAGTGTCTTCAAAGCATTAAAGCAGGGAGGAAGGAGCTGTAGACCAGTTCCTGTTATGTACTGAAAAACAGTCGTTCTATTGAACTTTGCTGCATGAGACTGCATCAGAATATTTAATGAGAGCTGAGAACTGAGGTCAGGGACTGAGTCTTGCCCATCACAGAAAGCTGATCACAGACCGGCCTGTACTACTGCAGAGTAACTAAACTAATTCAGCAGAGTGATGAAGGAATGGAAAGAGGATGAGACTGTATCACAATTCTGATTAAAATGGATTAACAGACCTGTCTTTCCCCACCTGAACTGGGGTGGCTCACCCAGCTGTTAAACACATCTTGAAACTGAGGGGAACAACTTTTGCTTCTTACATGTGAAGATGACGAGGATCGTGCGGAACAGCAGGTCGACGGCTGTCTCCCACCTCTCTGACACGTGGGCCACAACGGACGGGATGAGGATTTCTGCGGGGACGTAGAACTGCAGGGCGAAGGTGATGAAAATACCGAAACAGTACAGCAGCTTCACAGTCTGGTACGTCCTGTAAGCAGAGCGAGACACGAAAGGAGTCAGGGAAATTTGAGACAGAGTTGCATTTAAAACGTGCCAAGCAAAGTCAAAGATATAAACACAAGGACTCCCGTTTATCTCAGCAAAAGTTGCTATGAAATCCAAAGAGCTGAAGACTTTATAATCCAGTTGTAGTCTGGAAAACAAAGCAGCAAACATCTGCCTTTTCCTGCTGTACGTTTCAATCAGAAATGCAACTGATTGCAGCTTTGAGTTTATAACCTCATTTAACAGCTAATCTATGCCACTAATTAGCGGCATCAGTCCGGTCGCAGCAGGCCTTTCAATGGACGCCTCCCTCCTGCAGCTCTGATGATAGCAACACGCAATGAACAAAAAATGCGGTCTGAGAATTCAGCGCGACTAACTTTACAGCATGAGTGTTTTCAGAGACAACCTTCTGATGGAAGTATCAATCTGTGCAGACAGTTGGCTCCGTGAAATGGAGATTATCTTCCTACCTTTAGATATAATTACTGCAGATTTCTCGGCTCTGTGGAGGAGGGAAAATGCTTGAACTAAACAAATACTATCATATGATAACATGCAAGATTCATTTGAGTAATCTCTATAAAAAACAAGACTATACACCAAATTGCAAGTCACTGAAAATACCAGCTGTCTCAGGTGAATCTGCAGATGAGGGAAGTGAAGGCGTTTGAGAAGGTAAAAAATTTTCAGCCAGTTTACTGGGTGTTAGTTTGAGCCTGGTTCATCCTGCAGAGAAGATGGGCGAAGTTGGGTGAGTGTGTCATAGCTTCTAAACAGTCGGACATCAGTAGAGGTGACAATATCATTTGATACTGTATCTGTTTGGTATTTTGACCAAAAGCATGTCACAGACATTTTTGGGGGACTCAGGAAATTTTAAAGATCTAAAGTTCACCTTTGTGGGCAACACAGAATGAAACCAGAACACTGAATGCCAATCAGGTTGTTATGGAGCCGTTTCTGTGCAAACATGCTGACATTTGGGAAAACAGTCAAATTCCTACTCTCCTCTTTTTTTTTTTTTTTAAAGAGTCAGTCGCTCCACCTGCTGTGGATCAGACAACATAGATTTTATAAAAACTTTTCCTACATTGATGAGCACATTTCTGCCTCAGCTAAACACAAGTAATATGTTAATCTGAAAAGAAAAAAAAAAAAAGGAAAAAAGCCCAACGAAATAGCAAATTAAGGCTTAACAGTAAAAAAAAAAAAAAAAAAAACTGAGGGGTGTGAAATGCACCTTTAATTCAGCCTCACTGTTAGCTCGAAAAGTTGCTTCATTCAACCTTTAACTGTGCTGAAAAGAAAAAAAACCTCCTCTGGTTTGGAGGAAGTTTTGGATTTGACATTTACACAGACATCAAAGCCAGTCTGCACAAAAGAAGGATGGAGGAGTTACTGTGGGCACTGAAAATCTTTCCACCTAGAGGAACTTTTCCTTCCTCCATGGCTGGAGCTGAGTGTGATGATTCTCCCCATTAGTCATACTATTAGTCATACTCCTTTAGGTGCTTCTGAGCTCTAGTACAACCAAGTGTGTGTGCTGTCTGGACATCAGATTCAACACCAGCTAATGCAAAACTTTTCATCCTTTCTGGGACAAAACTAAATTTTAAGAGTTGCATGATCAGTTTTAAGGATAACTGCCTGAAAAAGAGCCGCAGCTAAAACAATTAAAACAGCTGGATTAGAAAGATTAAAGATTGATGTCAGATAATCAAAGCAGCTGAATATGACAAATGTTTCCTTGACACCATTCACTGCAGAGTGACATGAGTCTAAAATATATATGAGGTTTATAAACCAATATGATTCCATTTCTTCTTGAACACTTAGATGGAGCCACTGCTGAGACATTCCTAATGTCCCCTTTCCTCCAAAAACTTGTGTTGTTTTTTACATTTTCTAACGTTGTTCATACACCGTGCAAAGCTGGTGCTTCCTGGTTTTTAAATTTTCTACAGCTTTTTCAGATTAAATGAATTCATGAAAAATGATTGTGTTTTAACATGTACTTGTACTCTAGAGTTTAATGTTATCTTACCAGCAGTTTGGCAGGTTGAGAGTAATGCTCCCACCTATATGCTCTCCAAAGCACAAGTATCCTATGGTACCGAGGCTGATGTAGAGGAAGGTGACGATGCCCATTCCCACATAAAGAACCAGGGTGAAACTCTGAGGCCTTTGCATTTTATTTTCCAAGGGAAGAACCTACAAACACACAAATATACAAACAGAATGTTAACCAGACAGTTGAGCAAAATAATTTAAAGGCTTTATAACAGCATTAAGTCATTTTAATTAAATCCATCCCATGACCCAATAGCTCGTAGAAGCTCCTTTAGCAACAATAACTTGGCGTAATGGTTTTCATTATGTCATTGTCAGTCTCTCATATGGCATTAGAAGAATTTTGGTCTACTTTTGCTTCCAGTGTTGCTTCAGTTCATTCAGGTTTTCAGCATTGGTTTCTGGACATGTCATTTCCGGGTTAAGGTTTATTTAGCTTAAGAATACTTTGGTTACAGAAAAGTTCATGGCCCACTCAATGATTGCAAAGAGTCCAAATCATCAGCCCTCTTCCACTGTGCTTCACAGTTGGTATGAGGTGTTCATTTTTCTTTAAATGTGCTAATAGGCGTTCTGACCAAACATCTCCACTTTGGTCAGTTCTGCCCAAGGACATTATTCCAGAAGTGTTTTTTCTTAGACGTAACTTTGCAAACATAAGCTGATCATGAAGTGGGAGCGATTGGGAATGACGGCAACTCAGCCACAAAGTGGTAGACCCCGCAAAATGACTGAGCTAAGTGGATGCAGAGGTATTAGTGGGCAAAGGTCAGCAACTTTATGCAGATGCAATTGCTACAGACCTTCAACCTTCATGTGGCCCTTAGATCAGCTCAATAACAGTGTGAAGAGAGCTTTATTGATTGGGTTTCCACGGCCAAGCAGCTGCATCCAAGCCATACATCACCAAAAGCAATGCAAAGCGTCGGATGCAGTGGTGTAGAGAACACTGCCACTGGACTCTGGCTCAGTGGAGACACATTTACTGGAGTGACAATTCATGCTTCACCATCTGCCGATCTGATGGAAGAGTCTGGATATGGCAGTTGCCAGAAGAACGGTACTTGTCTGACTGCATTGTGCCAAGTGCAAAGTTTGGTGGAGGGGGGATTATGGTTTGGGGTTGTTTTTTTAGGAGCTGGGCTTGGCCCCTTAGTTCCAGTGAAAGAAACTCTGAAGGCGTCAGCATACCAAAAGATTTTGGACAATTCCATGCTCCATACTATGTGGGAACAGTTTGGGAATGGCCCTTTCCTGTTCCAACATGGTAAGGTCCATAAAGACATCGATGAGCAAGTTTGGTGTGAATGAACTTGATTGACCTGCACAGGTCCTGACTTCAACCCAATAGAACACCTTTGGGATAAATTAGAGCAGAGGCTGAGACTACGCTTTCTTGTCCAACATCACGCTCTGACCTCACAAATGCGCTTCTGGAGGAATGGTCAGAAATTCCTATAAACACATTCCAAAACTCAGAAACCTTGTGGAAAGCTTTCCCAGAAGAGTTGAAGCTGTTATAGCTGCAAAGTGTGGGCCAATGTCATATTCAACTCGTTTGATTAAGAATGGGATGTCTATTAAGTTCAAACAAGAGTCAACGCAGGTGAGCCAATATTTTTGGCAATAGAGTGTAGCTCCTACGTTTCACTAAACATTGCACAGTCTGATCTTGGGCTGACCTTGCTGGGAGGTCCACTCCTGGGAAGATTGGGAACGGTCGTCAATGTTTTCCACTTGTGAATAATCTTTCTATATGCAGAATAATGAACTCCATATCACTTCTCCCAGATTGATTGGCAGCAAGGATTGCTTCTGACCGCTGATGAAAATCATTGCTGCTCCTCCTTGGCATTATGTTAACACATACCTGAATGCTGCAGAGCAATGAGCAGCCACTGCTAATAGCTAAAAATTTATTTTTTCTTGAGAGGGTTTTTTTAAGCTTCAAAGGTAGGTAATAAAAACTTTTAAATTCATATTTAAGGAAGCATCCGTGGATTAACATGTTAGCCAGCTGTAACTGTCTTAGTTCATTACGATAGTCTAAGCCGAAGGTGACATGAATGAACATTTAGCATCTTCCTATGTTAAAAACAGGCGGTCTAAATAAACGCATCCAGTCTGCTCCCGTCAGTCTGTCTCAACTTCTCCTAGTGCAATGTCTAATTTTGGCTTCTAAACTTTAAAGTGAAACCTAAATTTGCACCAACATTTTAGCAAAGACCACAACTCTGTGTGCACTCAACATACTGAGAAGTGTTACGTTCACTCCATCACACCAGGTGGTGTCAAATGAATACCAATGATGACTTTGTTTCTGTTCATGGCTATTGTGATCAGCGTGTCTCCAAAAGGAAACCTCAAGATAATTTACAACCTCCATTCCAAAATCCATACTCAGAGAAGACAAACTGATAAATGTGCAGTAGTTATCATCTTTAACCCAGTGCATTAAAACATACTCACAGTTACTTATGTGACGCTGTATTACCAGGGAAGTTTTACTCCACTTAATAAAATGCTGGCGTGGACACCAGGGCCACATGCAGAAGGTTATGTAATCACATAGGCAAAAATGTGCTTACATAATCTCTTCTTCAGATTTATAAAACATACTGTTCTTTTTTTATGAATCCTAATCATTACAAAATGATTCCAACATGCATCAGCCTGATTTTCACTTTCCCTTTTTAGCTATAAATGAATGTGGACATCCCACTTCATTACTTATTTGCATAAACATTGTTAGCTCCGCAACTGAACAGACACGGTGATAACAGTAACAGCAAAGGAGGAAGAGCTAATTTACCAAACCTGACACACTCATTAGTGAAGAACAGAAAAGGCAGTCGGTTTAAATTAGAGGTCTCAGTTCTGCAATCATGGACAGAAAAGTTGAGGGCAAAGAATCTAGCATAGGTAAGAGAGAGAGGGGCGGGGGGAGGTTGGATTACACACAAAAGGAGAAAAAGTCTCAGCAGCGTCACGGCCAGAAGACTGGCCTTTGCTTTATCTGGAACAGATGAATTCAAAGCCTGCACAGTTTGCGAGGAAAGGATCATGGGAGAGGTGTAGACCTACAAATGGATGATGTGTTTTTAAACAGCTTAAAGGAACACTACTGAACTTTGGCAGATTTTCTAATTTCATCACCCTAAATGACGACTAATGCAGCATCCATCTTGCATCCCTTCTCTTCTCTGAGCTCTTACCAGCCAGTAAAAGTGATGATGTTGACTCTTCTCCCATCTCTTGGTCTATCACTCTTTTTTTTTCTCCCTCTCTTCTACCAATAACGTTCTCCCCTTTGCTGAATCAGTCACGCTGCACATTCAAAACAGCCAGTTGTTGATATCCAGTTATTGGTGTGTGACATGGTGCTGTAAAGCAAAGCGCAGCTGCAACATGATGCCCCAGGTTGGAAAAAAAAGTTGTGGAAGCCTTTTCAAAGCCTTGCATGGCATGATGAAAGGCTGCAGTGTATATTGGAGAAACAAATAAAAAAAATCCCAGTTCTAGAGAAATTATTTTGTTTCACATTAAAGATTTCTCCCTTTCATTCCATTTCCTCTAAAGAAATGTGTGTTTGCATGTATGAAGGAAGTACGTATGAGGTGTGCACTTTCTTCTTTGTGCTAAACCTTCAGTTCGTGTAGGAAAACATTTTTACGTTTTGATCATTTTCATACTTGCCGACATAAGATCGCCACAATAAAACAAAGAAACATGATGCTACAGAATAGGGCTGATATCCTGAAATTTTTTTGGCTTTATCCCGATACACGATATACATCCCGATGTTTTGAAATCTCCTCTAAAACACTGTAAATACAGAATTCATCATTATCATGCATAAAAATACACCAGTAGGTTAAGTAAGCTCAGCTAAATTGATCTTTTTTGTTTTTTTTCCCTTTTAAGAAACTCACATTTAAACACTGCAGTGTCAGTTTTGTACTTGATGTCTGTGAAATAGACATTTTATATATCGCATGTAAAACTTCTCGGGATCCATGGAGTGTATCCAATATATCGTCCAGCCCTACTACCGAATATTCACGCAAACAACTAATATTATAACCTTCCATATTTAAATTATTTCTTTATAAATTTAAGATATTTAATACAATCTCAAATCAATTTTGCCCTCCTGAATGAAGACTGTGGCCGATTGAGCAAATAAATTCAAGAGGACATAATTGGAGAAAGGGGGAAAAGAAAATGTGAAAAGGACAAAGCAAGATATAAGATAAAAGTCAACATTGACTTGCTTTTAGTGGCTGAAAGGGCTCAGAGAAGAAACTGGAAGCAAGATGGATGCTGTTTTAGGTTTTGTTAGGGGGCACCAAAGTGTATAAAAAAAAGTGCCAAAATTCAGTCACTTAGTCTTTTGGACTAGTCAGGCCCAGAAATTCAGACGGATTTATGATGATTTCTTAAAATGTGGGAAACACAGTGTGAATGAGACAAATTTCATAACAGGTTAATGATTGTTACAGCCTCAAGCCTAGGTGTGATGGCTTTTAAAAATTGTTTTTTTATATGTGTGTGTGTGTGTTTAGATTAACAGACAGGTAATTTATCAGTCTGGCTCTGCGGTTCCCCGTCTGTTGTTGGCTGGATGGTCTGCTTACCACTTTTTCAAAAATCCCTGTGGCTCCTCATCTATTTGACAAGCATTTCCTGCAGCCGGGTTGGTTTTTTTGGACAGCTTGCCACTATAGCAGTTTGGCTTAAAGGATATTAGCAGGTACCGCTTACTTTAAAGCTTTAAAAAGTTCCATGTTCTTAACTCCAGATTTAGCTCCTGCAGAATACGCTCATGGTTTTTGGCATGTGTGATGTGTCCATCACTTTGCAGCACCATGTTAACAGTGTTTTCTCTGGGATGTCTTACCATAATGTATACATTGATGACCTTATTGTCTCTACCTCCTTATGGCAAGAAGATCTGACAGTCCTGAAACTAGTGTATATCTGACCTACTTTAAATCTAGCCAAGTGTGACTTCGTAGGTCAGGGGCCTAAGCTGGAAGGTGATGCCAGTGCTGTATGAGCTGGATCTGTCCTGCTGCAGGAAAGTAATGACGGTGCTATAACACAACTCTTATGTTACTTCTGCAAGTTTAACCAACACCAGCTTAATGGAGCTGGGAAAGACATTCCAGTTTTTCTTTTAGCAAAAGTATTTAGCAATCACAGGCCAGTTCATTAATTTATATGACTCGTAGGGGCAATTAAAATCTCAAAAATTCAGCAGAATTAGGGTTGTCATGATACTATAAAATCTGCAATGGACTAATGATCTGTCCAGGGCGTATCCTGCCTCTCGCCTGCTAATTGCTGGAATAGACTCCAGCTTCCCCGCAACCCTGAATTGGAAGGTGGTATAGAAAATGGATGGATGGATGGGTTGGGGGGTGGGTGGCCGGGCAGCAGACGAACGGGTGGATGGACGGAAGGATGGATAGATGGATGGATGGATGGATGGTCTTCACACAGTCTGAATAGTGTTGTCGCTGTTTACTTACTGTGGTGCAAACAAAAACAAAACTAAATAAACTTCAACCACTAGTTTGTGTACTTATTTACATTTACAAAAGTCCTTTTCTTCATGATACTTGAGATGAGATCAAGTGAACAATAAAACCAACTAGTTAGGATGATCTACTTTTTAAAACTAAATAACCTTTTTAACTAAATTAATTATGAGGACAAACCTTTTGTGAGCGCTTCTGGACGGGGGAGGGGCCTGCGGTAGCACCCACGACTCATTAGGAAACGTAAACAATAATTGTTTTCACATCAGTCTCAAAGTCTCCAATAAAAAACAGAAAAAGTTGCTAAATTTAGCACTGATCTTTTTCTTTTTCTTTTTTTTTTAAAGTGCCAGTAGAGAGGACTAAAAACGTGCTAATTATAATGACAAGTTGCTAAGTTGGCAACACTAAATGATGACACCTCCAAGAAGGTGTAGGGGCAAGGCTGCCCACTGCAGTGCCTGTTTAAAATGGTTAAAGGTGGCTTGCTTTTTCCATGAACCAGCAGGCACCAGAGTGGTATTTAAGCATCGATACCCATACTAATGTCAGAACCAGACACGGAGAAGCTGCATTCAGCTGTTCTCTGCTGCATCTGAATAGCTTTTATTTAAAAAAAATCTGCATGTTTCTTTAAGCTTGAATTT
>JBAMHW010000007.1:7592566-7608241 GCA_037177495.1 Rhadinocentrus ornatus | reverse complement strand
TATATATATTTTTTTTTTATCTTGTTTGTGATTTTATTAGGTATCTAATATTTGAAATAGTCCCTTATCTGAACGTGTGCATGCCACAATCTTGACCAGGACTTCCAGGTAGAAGAGTTCATGCACTGGAAAAAAGACTGACATATCCATATGTCTGATCCAAGAGAGGAAGTCAATAAACTTCAGAAGACACAGGACCACAGCCTTAGTTTCCACAAATGTGGATTCATTCAACCTCACTGGCGCCACGGCCGTCACAAGTGACATCAGCATGAACTCGCGTGAAGAGGAGGACGCTCCTTCTGAGACACCTGAAAAAAATCAACATGCCCCAGGCAGTGTTGATCCTCCCCTGCAACACTTTCATTACAACCTGACATAATCTGTCACTGGTGCAGTAAAAAAGTGGCCTCCCATTGATCAGCAGCGCTTACACCAAGGCCGAGCAGTGTGCAAACATGATCATCTTCAACCCACCCCACCCTTTGATCTTCTCCCCTCAGGCAGAAGACTAAAATCCATCAAAAAGAGAAAAAAAAATCTCTGTGAGCAAACACAGGAGCGGCTTCTTTTCACATTAAACAGCTAAAATGTGCTCATATAGATTGTACAAGTTATCCAATAGGGTTGAACAATTCATTGTTTTTAAATCAAAATTGCAATTTAGCAAAGAGTGCCATAAATTTAGGATGTTACACCGCACCTGATCCAGGTTTCAAACTTGCATCATCTACGGTTTTACAAATCCACTCGTTTCAGACGTATTTCCTGTTGTTTTTCTCCAAATGTTCTTAAAGTTCAGATCTCAGATAATTTGTTTACATTAATAAACCTACAAAGAATGCTGGATTCATTTTAAACCACAACCAACTCAGAAATTCCCACAATTACAGTAGATTCGGCTTCTTTAACTGCTTCTCTGGTGGACATGAACTTCTCAGCATCTTCACCTCCCTGGGAGAGTTTCAAAAACAGGATTTCTGTCTGATTTTCAGGCCGTTGAAGCCACATATTGTCCGATATGCGTTCTCTGCTGGTTGGCCTGTGTGCACATGCACGCACCTGACTCACGCAGAGAGAAATAAGGTGCTGTGGTGTAAATAAGATACATAACATCAGACTGTTTAGTTTTTCAAACAAAGTATAAACCTTCAGGCTTCAGTGTTTTGGCCACAGGCTGCATCTTGTCGCTGGTAAGTGAAGCCGTTCATATCCCAACTTTGTGTCTTGTGCCTTGTTAGAAAATAGAGCAGCTCATATTTAGATGCACGTAAAAATCTTCCATCTCAAAAAATATATTTCTGCATGAACACTGAAGAGAAGCTGGAAGCTTCATTTGTCACCTTGTTAATACACTAACTCCTACTCCATATAAAATATTCCTCATTCTGTCTTTATTTTTCCATCTTTAATTGTGCACTTTTAGAGCAGACTGGACACTTGAAACCAAGGCAGAGAGAGCGCAGCAGAAGGCAGAGAAAACAAGACAGATGCCACCATCTGGTGGTTAAAAGTTGCAGCACACATGAAAAAAGCTAATGATTTCAATCCTAAAGGCATTAGGATAGGCAAACACACAGTGAGGAAATAAGCTGTAGTCTGTTTCAAGAATCTATTCAATAGGCCAGGTAAAAAAAAATCAATAAAAATGAAAGAGCTTAGGGGTCAAAGGTCAACTAACAATCCTGCAACTAAACGACATAAGATCACATGTTTAGATGGGAAGTAGATAAAACTGTAGAAGTGAAATTTATTTTAATCAAATCCAGGCGATCAGAATGTGATTTTATTTTAACTCAACCCTGAAGAGCTCCGGACATGAGCTGTATCTTTAGGGACAAACGGAAGCAAATGCAACAGAAACTGTGACAAAAACAGGCAGCACAAACATCACTAATAAACATATCTGTAAATCTTGCAAAAAAAAACACAGGGTTTCTTACAGAGTTAAAAAGTCCCATTAAATGCTGTAAAGCTGTCTGAGATATTTTTGGAAACTTCACTACTTTTGACCCTTTCACTCCTATCTCAGGAAGTATCGGTAACCTTTGAGTGAGTGCCGCCCTTACATAACTGTGGAAACGTCCATAAAAAACACCTTCATGTCAGCTACATGATGCACAGCCACAAGTCCACAACCAGAGATAACTGAACAGACTCTGCTGTACATGATTCTCTTTCTATTTGATTGATCTATTTGCCAAATTGTCCACAGGATGGATTTCTTTCTGATTTTTAGAGCAGTGGAGGTGAAAGGTCAGAGGACACGGTGAGCTGAGTGTCAAGCTGCAACATTCTGCACTTGTGGCCAAACCACTGAGACCAGCAGAAGACACCACTCAGCCTGTGTGTGTGTGTGTGTTAGTACCTGCTTAATGTTGTCGCTGAGGAAGACAAAGTAGACGCAGCAGAAGCCCAACTGGGTGATAATGAGAAACAAGTTTACTGTCCATCTGAGATCCACAAAAGACAAGAGGGAAAAAGATGGAGAAGTGTTCAGCAGAAACAGTACGACATAAAAACTTGTGGAGTTCAGTTTAGTACAGAAACATATTTTTCTCCCCTTGATTCTTCATCCCAGGCCTCCAGACCTTTTGCTGCATCTCCAATGAGGAAAGTTAGATGGTCTAAGATAGAAATTTCTATTCATCGTAGCAGCTGCCTGCTCAGCTTTAAACTTCTATGAGTGGATTTCTTCTGTGTTACATGGTCAAACTAAAGTGTCTTTACACACACACACACGTTCGTTTGCCAATATAACGAACTCAAATGGGGGAAAAAAAACTTTATTAGTCATGGAGGGAAATTTTAGATGATCATGATTAATAATCATCGTGAATAGTAACTATTTCATTTAAAATATATATATTTAATGTAACAAAGTTTTATCATAATTAATATAAATTTTAACATTCAATATATATTTTCAAGAAATATTCAGAAATATTATACTTTCCCTTTAAAGCTGAATATATTCATTTCTTCTACGTGGCTCCTCCACACACAGTTAAGCCCATTATTTTGTTTTGGGAAATCAATAACAAAATGATAAATTATAGCTACGAAGGTTATTTTTTATTTTCTTTTTAGCCTTTTGACCATCAAAATGCTCAACAATCCCTAACTCTTTCAGTTTCTAAAACGGGTCCGAAACTGTTCACGTCTTCCCTGAAACTCATTCGTCATGTAACCCCACACGTGGTTTTACACATGCTCAGAAACAACGTACACCACAGAATCATGGTTAAAAACTTTGTGTGTTCCTTGAAAATCCTTTCAAAGCGCTTTTGAGTGACACTCAGATCATCTAGGCTAACTGGCTCTGTCATTTCTTTCGAATTTTTAATTATTTATATAATCAATGTTCAGGAGTAATTTATCTAAAAAGACAAAAATTAAAACGTTTGAAAAACTGTTAACATCTGCTCAATATTCATTCATTTTCTTTGTTAAAATGAGCTTCTACATTAAAACAGTGAGACAGATTATTCTTTAGAATGAAATATCTTCTTAAAGTAATTTATCCATGTTTGTTTTTTATGTTAATGTGTAAAATGATTTACATAAAACAACTGTATAGAGCAATTTATAAGGACACGAATACATGGCAAGAACTGCTGAACACTATTACCTTCCCCAGCGTGAGTGTCTCCTGAGCCACGACACATTCTCCATCCCATACTGCATCACCTCTCCGTACGTCATAGATGGCCTGTTCATCCTGGAAAGATGCCAAAGCCAAATATTAATCTTAGAAGACAACCCTTGGCAGAGAATTAAGGATGTATAAGCAATGATGACAGCAAATAAACTTCACTGCAGACATAAGTTGTTTAGGAAAAAGCTGCTAAAACTAGATGGAATAAAATATTTTCCATCCAAAAGTAAAATGAAAAAAACAAAAAAAATGTCAAATTATAAGTTTACAACAGGCTGCATCTGTGTCATTTAACGAACTGGTAATTATGTTGTTTCCTTAGAAATGAATGATGGCGCAATTTCTACTTTACATGTATATCTGAAGACCTAGCTGTTACTAAAAGATTCCTTATCTATAAGAGGAAGTGATAACTGACTCTGCACAACTCTTAAAACCGGAAGAGTTGCGTTTTTCCCACGACTGTCCACTCTTCGTATTTCTCACACTGATGCATGGCTGTGTTATGCAGAAGCTTTTCCTGGCTATAGCCTGTTGTAGAAGCCCTTCATTCAAGCTCTTGATCAACTTAATCCTCTTTAACGTGGCTGGGTGGGGCTGCAGGAGATCTCTATATAAACTGGGCGAAGAGCAGGAGACACCGTGGATGGACGGGTTAACCGTCAGATGCAGCAGCAGCTGCATCGCACACTAATTACAGTGGGTACGAAAGTATTCAGACCCCTTTTAATTTTTCACTCTTGCAGCCATTTACTAAAATCAGAAGTTCATTTTATTTCTCTTTAATGTTCACTCAGTACCTTGACAGAAAAAAGCAGAAAAACTGAAATATCACATGGTCATAAGTATTCAGACCCTTTCCTGTGACACTCATATTTAACTCACATGCTGTCCATTTCTTCTTATCCTCCTTGAGATGGTTAGGTCCTTCATTGGAGTCCAGTTGTGTTTATTTTAACTGATTGGACTTGATTAGGAATGGCACCCGCCTGTCTATATAAGACCTTCCAGCTCACAGTGCATGTCAGAGCAAATGAGAATCATGAGGCTAAATGAACTGCCCAAGGAGTTCAGAGACAGACTTGTGGCAAGGCACAGATCTGGCCATGGTTACAAAAGAATTTCTGCAGCACACAAGGTTCCTTAGAGCACAGTGGCCTCCATAATCCTTAAATGGAAGAAGTTTGGGACGACCAGAACTCTTCCTAGACCTGGCCGTCCAGCAAACTGAGCAATTGTGGGAGAAGAGCCTTGGTGAGAGAGGTAAAGGAGAACCCAAAGATCACTGTGGCCGAGCTCCAGAGATGCAGTAGGGAGATGGGAGAAAGTTCCACAAAGTCAACTATTACTACAGCCCTTCACCATTCGGGGCTTTATGGCAGAGTGGCCCGACAGAAGCCTCTCCTCAGTGCAAGATATATGAAAGCCTGCATAGAGTTTGCCTAAAAACACATGAAGAATTCCCAGACTGTGAGAAAGAAGATTCTCTGGTCTGATGAGACCAAGATTGAACTTTTTGCCGTTAATTCTAAGCGGTATGTGTGGAGAAAACCAGGCACTGCTCATCACCTGCCCAATATAATCCCAACAGTGAAACATGGTGGTGGCAGCATCATGCTATGGGGTGTTTTTCAGCTGCAGGTACAGGGCGACTGGTTGCAATTGATGGAAAGATGAATGCGGCCAAGTACAGAGATATGCTGGAAGAAAACCTCTTCCAGAGTGCTCAGAACCTTAGACTGGGTCGAAGGCTCCCCAACAAGACAAAGACCCTAAGCACACAGTTAAAATAACAAAGGAGTGGCTTCGGAACAACTCTGTGACCACCCTTGACTGGCCCAGCCAGAGCCCTGACCTAAACCCAATTGAGCATCTCTGGAGAGACCTGAAAATGGCTTTCCACCAACGTTCACCATCCAACCTGACGGAAATGGAGAGGATATGCAAGGAAGAATGGCAGAGGATCCCCAAATCCAGGTGTGAAAAACTTGTTGCATTAATACCAAGAAGACTCATGGCTGTACTAGCTCCAAAAATGCTTCTACTCAATACTGAGCAAAGGGTCTGAATACTTATGACCATGTGATTTTTCAGTTTTTCTTTTTTAATAAATTTGCAAAAATTTCTACATTTCTTTTTTCTGTCAAGATGGGGTGCTGAGTTAATGAGAAATAAAATAAACTTTTTCAATTTTAGCAAATGGCTGCAATAAAACAAAGAGTGAAAAAAGGGGTCTGAATACTTTCCATACCGACTATATAGTCTGATAGCCACCGTGTTCGTGTCCAGAGTCGTCAAACAGCTGTAAAACTGAAAGTTATTATACATGGAGCTTGTGATCACAATGCTTTCGTTGCATAATCAGATGTTTAAACTTGGACTGGTGACAACATCCACTGAAGCCCAGCACTTCCTCTGATTGCTGCAGTTGATTACAGCCCCATTTACATTATGTTTGGTTTTGCCTGCTGGAGCTGGAAGTCTCAGTGGGGGCACTCCAAGCTGCCAATATGCCTCTAATTACCGAGCAGAAAATAGAGACCTAATAGAGTGTAATCCATCAGACTGCTACAACAAATACATTGTAGCTGGCACAGCAGACAACTGAGCAAACAAGTGACAGCAAACAGAGCAAAAGCTGTGTTTACAAGTGTTTATTTAGTAGAACTTGCAGTTAAAAAAAACAAAAACTGACTGTAGTGACATAAATTCAGCTTTAGGCTGGGTTTTATCACTGCTGCAGCTACACAGGAAGACAAACTCTTTACTTTACAGCTGAACACACGAGATTTAAACCTTAAAAAAATATTTAGACAAGGGGAGAAGCTTCTCTCAGACACAATAACATAAAATTTTATGTTGTTATTCGATGAGCGAAGATTGGCTTTGCTGGATTTGTGTGAGTCAAAACTGATTTGTCACAGTTTCAATTATTTGCCGCAAAGAATCTCATACAACCATGCAAGATGAAGGCCTGCAGGTTTAGCTCCTAGGGCAATGACTTACAGCTGCCTGACATCTATCTTAAAACGCTTCCAAAAATTAATGGACATAGTTTGCTTCGATTTAACTGCTATTGCAAATATTAAGTCTGCACACGGAGGGACAGGCTTCATGTTTGAACACCTGCTGCAGCAAGGTCTGAGGCTAGTGGGAACTAGCAATAGCAGGTTATCAAAGAGACAAGTCCGATGATACAATATAATATGTATCTACAAGTAAACAGAATCTATGCATCCATAATCCTACTGACCCAAGTAGTAGAGCTAAAAAAGCTAAGTTAAACTTTAGGTGGTTGAAGACTGATTACCTGTGCTTAATGTTAAACAAATCTATTCAATGTTTGCACTTTTTCATGTAGCTACTAGAGCTAACTGGTAGCCTGATGTATAACAAAGCCTGATAAATGTAAGGAAGGGATCAGGGTTTGTAATTGAGAACCAAGATAAACTATGCAGCTTGTTTAGATGAGCTAAATAATTATTTGGAGCAAACCAAAATAGGTCAGGGCAACAGGTCTAGAACAGCCCAGAAAGCCAATATTTGAAGAGCTATAGTAGGTGTAGTAACAACTCTACAGCCAATGCAGCTGAAGGGTCAGACAGAACATTTGGGAGTAAGTGGTGGTCAGGGGATGTAAGCATTTTTAATTACTTAGGGTTCACGACGTAGAAACATACCAAACAGTCACTTAGGGAAGTGTTGAACTGGAAAATAAAGTGCTTGCTTTGTGAGGATGTTTCCAAATGAACGAGCTGACAAATGGCCCGTTCTTTTACTCCCATTTACCCACTATCACTGATGTGGTCAAAATCTGGTGTGACATGTTTGTTTTCTCTTTTGTTTTTATTTTTTACTCACTTGGCACAGAAGTGGTGGGAGCATGCCACCAGCAGCCTCATGCAGTGGACTGCAATGATGCCCATAACGAGAAGACTGACTGGTCCAACCTGGTAAAAGAAACAGACAGATTAGGGGTGTCAGTCAGTCTGATGATGAACCACCTGATCTCCTCATTCTTGTTACAAACCATCTGACATATGAATCCAGTAGGAGATTTGTTCCTGTCACTCTTATTTCTATGCTGGTTTATCTACATGCATACACTTGTCTAACACTTACATGTAGTTGATACAGCTGAACTGAGCTAAAACTAAATCCTTCTATTTATCCCTAAAGCCTTTGGAAAATTTTGGAAAAAGGACTGATTTTTAACTCTTGGTAAAAGCTGTAAAACCACCAAACTCTATGCAAGTGATTGGAGGCAAGGAGGTATGGCTGCAAATGCTATGGCCATCCCTCTTTTGATCTCCCGTGAATATAATCAGTGTTTTAGACTAACAAAGACATGCATGTATTAACTTATTCTTTGTGCATTACTGTGCACACAATTGCTCAAACACTTCTGATATGAAGTGCTGCCTGTAGTTTTAAGAGGACCCTGGTTAAAAGACAGCTTTTTTGTATAAATATTAATAAATAATAGAAATAAAATATGAACTGGATGTAGATGAAAACAGGTAGTGGCAGCAGACGGAGACAAAAATCTGTTATTAAACAGAAAGTTTCCAGCAGACTTCAGACTACACAGGAAGCCAGACCAGCATGCACTGCACAGCGAAGCTTCGGCATCATGTCTGCTGTCAGGTGTAATTAACTGAGAACTATATTACTCGCGCAGCTAAAGAGGATGCTGTGATGATGACTTAAGATAGAACTCTTTTTTTTTTTAAGAAAATGACTCGGCTGCTATTTCACAACAGCACAGTGGTGGGGTGGTTAGCACCGTCACCTTACAGCAGGAAGGAACCTGGTTCGGCCTTCGGCTGGACCTCTCTGCGCTTAGTTTACATGTACATCTCTCTAACAGCCCAAAAACATGCATATTAGGCTCATTTGTGATCATTTGACTTAAGTTGACTGAGATGGATTGGCAACCCATCCCGGATGTAGGCTGCCCTCTCTGGAAAGGCTCCAGCCCCAATGCAACCCCTAAACTGGATTAAGCAGGTAGAACAATGGATGGATGGTTAAGCTGAGTGGCGGCTGTAGCCTGACAACTCCATTAAAGCAGACCGCTGTCCTTGTCCCATGATATGAGCACAAAAGGGGAATCGATTTATCAAGCTAAGTATGTCCAACTCTGCCACAGCAACTTGATGATGTGGACCTTTTAAGCTTGTTAGGACTGGACTGTTTCCAGTTGCTCTATGGTACCACAGACTGAAACAACTGGCAAACGTGTGGAGAGGTGAAGCAAGCGGCTTCACAGCTCTGTGCCTTTCAAACAGGCTGTGGTCCTGGTTTCTTCTTCTGCTGTGTACCTGATTCTTCTGTTGCTGTTAATGTGCAGAATACCAAGGCCAGTTTGAGTCTGACTGAACATACACACGTGGGAACAACTTAACACACAACTGCATTACCTGGGTGGGTTACTTCGGACTGAACTTCGGTTAAATTAACATCCATGTAAGTTAAAGTCTGGTTTCAGTCAAACTAACAAATATTTTTTCTAACATCATGTAAACATATTGTTTTGGGAAGTTTAATAAATTAATTGTTCTTTGTTTAAATTAAAAAAACACATTGAGTCTCTAAAGAATAATTTATCAAAAGATGTTGGTCTCTTTCTAAAATGAAGGCAGTTTCTTCCACTTGAAGCTCTCCTAACTGTACCGGTCTCTATTTGAACCACATCTAAATTATTGCAATGACATATGGTGTAAGACGCACCCTGGTTACCTTGAAGAACTTCAGACGCTACAGAAGAAAGTTATACGTGTTATAGCCTTGGCAAACCTTTTACAGGTTCAAGCTGCTGAAGCTCACTGAATGAAACATATTTCAGAAGAAGTGTAAGCTGAAGTGTTGCATGTAAACATCTTAAGCAAAGCCTATTACTACTTTATGATAAGAACCAACCACATATGTCTGATTCACACATTTAATCTGGTCTGACTGTCTGTATGATTAATTTCTTCTGATATTTGTACATCTGTAATTTTTGTATAAAATCGAATAAAAGGTGGATGTGTACAAATGGTATAGCACTTATTTAAAATAGTTGTAAGGCACAGTACGTATGTATATTGGTTTTGGGTGGAAATCTTTGCACATTGATTGTTTGCACAATATAAGCATGTATTTTGTATGTGGACCCTACTTATAAGCTATACATAGTTTCTGGGCATCCTGTTGACAACAAAAACATAAATGAAATGTAAAGAAATATATATTTTCTTTATATGTTGTTGTAAATAAATAACTAAATTACTGGAGAAAATGACATTGAGCAGCAGCATTGTGTTAGTCTTACCAATGAACATGGTGATCTTGTTTTAGTTTAGAACCCAGTGGACATAACTTTTCTGTCATTGTTGCACAGTCAGCATGTCTCCATGCTTTGACAACAATCTATCACTTTAATGCAATATGTAAATATTTTCACACCATGGCAGCAGCTCTCTGCGAGGCTCTGTGAGGTGTCACAGCTTGCCCTTAATGTCCGTCCCTGCTCACAGCTGCACACACTCCACATCACAGCAGCATCTGTGTTGTAAATGTCTGACAGGAATGGGAGCAGAATCTAATTGTGTGAGTCCAGACCTGTCATGTGGCCTGAGAGGACGGGATGATGAAGTCTCCTGATGCTTACCACCAGCCCAGCATTCTTAACAGCCAACGGCAGCCCCAGCAGGCCGGTTCCGATGTTCCCTTTCAACAGGTGGATCAGAGTCTGGCAAAACCTGGCCGATGAGAGAAGAAAACAAAGAACTGCATGACCGACAAACTTCTTTATTTTACAGTCGAACATCTTTACAAACACTTTTGAGTGCTTTTCATTAGGTTTTATGAGACTCACGAGGTTCCTGTCCTTTCTCCAATCCTCTCGTAGTTTCGCTGGGGTCGGGATGGCCCCGGTGGAGACGGACACAGAGCGTCCATTTCTGATGGATTTTGATCAGAGACCAACGAACCTGAAACAAGGTGGAATTTAATGAAAAGAAAGACCTTTTCTGCATGATAACACGTTGCTTAGTCCGTTACGGGTCGCGGGTAAGCTGGAGCCTATCCCAGCATTTAACAGGTGAGGGGCAGGGTACACCCTGGACAGGTCACCAGTCCATCGCAGGGCCAACACAGATAGGGACAAACAACCACTCACTTAGAATTTAGAGTCACCAAATAACCTAACATGCATGTCTTTAGACGGTGGGAGGAAGATGGAGAACTCGGAGAGAACCCACGCATTCACGGGGAGGCCATCGCCCCCGAGGTCCGAACCTCCCCCCCAGCCGAGGCTCTAACCAGCCAAACAGAGCTTATATGGAGCAATATTAAATCGAGCTGAGGAAAACAAGTGGACAGAAAAGATGTGGTCATCGGGTGGATGGATGCTGATTTTAATGTTGCTGCATATCTGATGAAAATGCAAATAAGCACCAATTTCTCACCCAACAAAATATGTTTCTTTTTAAATCTTTTAATTAAAAAATAGAAAATTATGCAATTAAAAAATAACTAAATAAATATCTAAAAAAAATTAAATAGAATAAAGAATAAGAAAACAAAATGTGCTAAATGCCAACTGTAATCTCCTGAACTGTAAAGGTTTTTAGGCTGATAAAAAAACTCAGACACTGATGCTGGTTTAAACAGAGCTGAGCTTTACTGGCTCATTTGTTTATCTACTGTGCACTGGGCCCATAAAAAAAACCAAAATCTCATGACTTTTAAAGTCACCAGAGTCCAATTTAACAGAGATTATTCTTTTCTGTAAAGCAGCTGAAAGCAATAAAGAGTTCACTGAAATTATTTGCTTTAACTGTTTGTCATGTTGACTAAAAGTATGTGCCCAGAGGAGGAGAAACCCTCATGCCGATGTGTTTAGTAATCTCTGACAGATAACCGGGTTCTTCAACTAACATCTCCGGGACAAATGTGCAGGAAGATTGTGAAAACAAAATTAAAGTGGGGGGGCGTCTTAGTAATAAGTAATAAGTAAGTAATAAGATGTGCTACAAAACTGTGACCCTGCTCCACACGAATATTACAAAACAAATCATTTAGTGTATTTTGCCTGAGAAGAGACGGTTTACGTGAAATGCATCATTTACAAAGCAAAACAGAAGAGTACATCTGCAATTTAAGAACTAAAACCTGATAAAATCACAGATTATTTTAATATTTCATTCATTGCTGTGACCTCCTGCCAGAGAAGATGCCCACCGGGACGTCAAAGCGATATGCAAATGAAATGAAAGCTGCTTTGATGATTCAGTGTCTACCTGCTAAGTGGGATTACATGTAATCCTTCTGTGACTATATACCAAGTTCATTTTGACCTGTATCCACACCTCAGCACCAATTCTTCTAAAGAAGTGATCTAACATCCACTGTCCCTGATCTTCATACCATCAGCTCTGACGTCCACGTCGCTGGATGTCATCATGGTGGATCGGGTGGTTTTGGTGGGCGGTTGGGTGTCGTCTCTCCCAGTCTTACAGATCCTGATGCAGGGAAGTCAAGGAGTCCGGCATTGACAGCTTCTAACTGGGAAGAGACATAAGCAGGTCCATGTGAGATGTGGCATCAGGAGGCAAATGACATGAACTGCACTACTGTAACCACATGTGAAAAGTATAAAATTAATCATCCGCACTGGAAAACAGAGAAAAAGAACAATTATTCCTCTTATACCAACAAAAGGAAAACAAAGATAAATGCTCCTCGTACTTGTGTAGTATCTGCTCATAGGCTAGTGTTGAGTTTAGAGAAACGATTTACTGATCTGAACAACATCGTCACGTTACTCTGAACTTGAGTATTGACATCATGTGCTTCATTCTTGACTTTTCAACTAAAAGCTCACAACTCTGTGATAAGCAGATGAGGTACAGAGCCTTCTCCGATCATTCACATCTCACCGTCAGTCTGTTCCAGGACAAAGAGACCAGCCTCAACCCACTTATCAGTGACTTCGTAAACAGGTGATGAACTTCTTATGAGTTCAAATGGCTTTTTGAAAACGTGCTGATTGATTGAATATGAACTTTTCTTTGGTGTCAGGATCTAAAAAGAGGAGAAAAACCGTATCCCTACAGCTGATTGATGGGGCACAGCATGTTTCGTACGTTGAAGATTAAAGCTGCTTCAACTTTAACTGAACAGCACCTACAATCTGGATCAAAGTTTATGCTCCTAATGTCCAGCATAAAGTAGTCTAAAAATGGCTGAAGTTTTAATAGGTTGTGCTCATACAATGTCTTTGCATTAGTATGATACAATTGTTTGACTATTTCAGCTTTTGAGATTACAAGTGTGCAATCAGAGAGTCAGCACTACAGCTTTGCCTTTAACCCTCACACCACAACCAAGGAAACTTAGCGACTTCTGGAGATCATGAAGTAATTTCTCACCATTTCCCATCATTTTACAGATAAGATACTGAAATAATAATTTAAAAAAAACAGCAAATTATGTCAGTAATCATCATTCACTGCATCAAAGTCAAAGGTTCACTCAGGTACATTCTAATATTGCTTTACCAAGTTTATGAAAACTCACTCCTATCTTTTCTTGGAGCTGCAAACACTTGTGGAGGTGTGAAACTTCACAAATGACTTAACGGCAGTTCAAGGAATCCTTATCTTAACTAGCAATGATTATCATGGTAAGCTCCCTCTGATCCATTATAATCAGGTTGTGATTGTGAGACAAACAATACTGCTTATGTAAACAAAAATGCAACACTGAAAAATGCTTAGCTAAAGATCCTTTATCTGCTCTTTCTTTTCCTGCAGCTGGTGTTGGGTGGTCTTTCAGGAAGGCTGCGCAGGCCACTAAGCCACAGTGTTATGTAAGAGCAGCCTGATGGCTGGTAGTTCAAACAGAACATCTTCATAACCTGCTGTGTTCTCACACGCGCATTTATTTGAGTTTTTTTTCTTACACCTGCCAATTTACTGCGAAGGAGATGTGACAATGAAGAAGTTGGTGCAACAAAGCCGCTTTAAGGAACCGAACCCGAGTGTTTCCCTGTTACAGCAGCTAATGAGATCAGGAATCATTACAACATAGACTTCTAACTAAACAAACATGCTAGAGTTTAAAGATGCCTACCTCAACTCTCTCAATTATTACCTCTTCCACATATAAAAGGAACTGAGGTCATCTGAAGAAAAACTACTCTGATTCTCGCGTCATAAGGAGTGAAATTTGATTTCTCCTGACAGCTTGGATGATCTGTTGTTCGGAAGCGCTTCAGCGAGCAGGAAGCAACAAAGTGTGTCTCGCACAAGAAATAAAACAAAATTATGAGCCACTCAGCTATTTTCTGGACGTGTCGAGACACGGCAGGACTGAACCTAATCAGTGTGCACTTTCTGCTATCAGAAATTCAAAACTGACGCTAAGCATCTTCCTAATATTGACATACATATTCAATACTTACCCCGATGTAAAATATCTGTTTCCACCGAAAAGGGAAAAAGCCCACAAACAAAATTTTAGACAGACATTTTCTTATGATCCACTTATTTTGCCATCAACTTGTGAGACAAAAATCCAACAATCATGACATTTGAGAGGCTGAAACCTGCTAATTATTTGCATTTTTTCCTCACAAGTTAAAACAATAGTTGTTTACATGACATCTGAGTTATTTTCTGTAGCTTCTTTGCTTGTCAAATGCCACAGTTCAAAAGAGAAACGTGAGACATGCATAATAGCCTCTACTTTCGGCTTTCATTTCATTTAGTCTATAGTGTAAACACTCACCTTTCCATTAAAATATGTAAACGTTAATATTAAAAAGTGGATACAGCCTCTGATGTTTGCAGGTGATCAGCAAACTGACATTAAATTGCCTGTTAAACCAGGGTGCGGTCAGAGTAAATTAACTGCAAGCTACGTCTTGGTTGCGTTATTTTTTTTTTTATTAATGTGTTTCAATGAGACCTGTTGTCCTTTTATGACAGCATCACACACACACATACACACACACACAATTCAGACAGATCAGATCGACGCGGTAATCGCATTAATAATAACTACCGGTAATCTTTGGCCAGGGGACGTACGAGTGTCTCGGTCGTCTCAAATGACATGAAACAGACAACTATCGCTGGTGTTTTTGAGCAACAAACCACGCCATTTTCCCGGCTGTGACTGGTGTCATTGGTCTAAAAATGAAGTTGATAAAACAGGGCTGCGAAGTCTCTGAGAAAACCGCAAAGGCGCGAGTCCTGAGCTAAAAATGGCCAGATTTAGATTAGATACCCTATGAAGCAAGTTAATAGGAAGACAGAGAAATACTTAAATTATTTTTCATGGTCACGACTAAGCTGTTAAAGCCATCGAAGCTAAGGTTATGTGTCGTAAAACTGGGTTAGCCAACGTTAGCAGCAGCAGGTTCCGATGCCATCTTTGTGTTCATAAACACCCAGAGAGCTCGGCCCATCACAAAAGCACAAGCCTACCTCGGAAATACTGTGTAGTCAACGTCCTCTGCTGTCCTGTCCTCTTGTCAGAAACCGGTGTTCTGGCTGACGTCGCCGCAGACCTCTTATTTTCGTATCGCTGTCATATCAAGTTGAATGCAGCGCGGCGATACGGCACAGATTGAGAGCAAAACAAGACTCCGCTCTGCTGCTCTCAGCGGAGTCACAGCCCAGCGGTGTGGTCACATGACCATGCCGGGGACGTGGTCTTGCCATTCGATGTTCTGTTGTCATGGAGACAGAATAAACCTTAGTATGCGTTTTATTTATTTTATACCCAGCTGTATCATATTAATATGTAAAATCAATAAATAAACGAAAGAAAGAAAATTTGTTCGGGAAACGGAAGCACAGATTGTGACAGCTCAAAAATATTTGGAAGGTAAATATTAAAAAAAAAAAAAAAAAAAAAAAAAAAAAAATAACAAAAACTCACCATTTTTTTTTCTTTCCTTTTGCAGTCTTTAAGTTTGCTGAAAAAAGACACGTTTTTTAAATTTTCCAGTTTCTCGTAAA
>JBAMHW010000007.1:7574690-7588722 GCA_037177495.1 Rhadinocentrus ornatus | reverse complement strand
ATTCCTAGGGAGAATTTAGAGTCACCAATTAACCTAACATGCATGTCTTTGGACGGAAGCCGGAGAACCCGGAGAGATCCCACGCATACAGAGAGAACATGCAAACTCCACACAGAAAGGCCAGAAAACAGAAATATTATCATAGATTATAATAATTATTATAATTATAACAATGTGAAAAAAGGTTTTTAGGGAGTTTTGCAAATTCATTAAAAGTAAAACACTAAGAAATCACATGTACATAAGTATTCACAGCCTTTGCCATGAAACTGAAAAGTGAGCCCAGGTGCATCCTGTTTCAACCTATCATCCTTGAGACGTTCCTACAGCTTATTTAGCTTTCTGTGGTAAATTTAGCTGATTGGACGTGATTTGGAAAGGCACACTCGCCAGGCGCCAAATACGAGTAAATTTTCCGTTTGGCGAGTAAATCTCAGATGGCTATCCGCCATATGGCGAGTAAATGTTTGTACCCACACTAGTCATGTTTTTAAGTCTTCCTTTTGATGGATTTCTTCATGTTCCTCTGCTGTCTGCATGTGTGAACAACGCGCATGTACACAAACATACACTGACGCAAACACTCGCACGTGAGACAAGAACGCGCTCGCACTATTTCAGTTCTGTTTACCGTTTAGCTCAGGCTAACTAAGAAGGGTAAATATGTGGAGATTTTTAGCAGGAGCTGGCCAGCTTTCCAGAAGAAAGCACGGTGAACCGGAGGATAAATAAGCAGGGCGTACAGCCCCAACCAGAAAGTTCAGTAAAAAGTGAAAGTTTTGATATAGCGGCGCCTTCTGGCTGCTTCACGCCGACTGTAGGCGGTAACACACCGGCGCGTGCCGCGCTGTCAGCACAGTAGCACTCTGCTAGCTTAGCTTAGCTTAGCTGTTTTCAACCTGAAGGGTGACAACAGCTGCACAACGGCTGTGACGTGACTCCGCGAGAAGACGAACAGCTGTCAACCGATCAACTGATAAAAAGAATAATAATATTGCATATTATTATTATATTGATTAGTTATTAAGTTCATTATTATAAATTAGCTTTTATTAGTATTGATACGCTATTTATATTCAATATCACTGATTTATTATGAATAACAATAAATAATAATAAATTTATTTATTAGCAATTTTTGTTAAGTTTATTTTTTAAACAATAAAATAAAAGCAAAAATCAGGGAGTTTGATCCCACTAAGGCTGTAACGCTGTGGCACAAGGACTGTTAGGAGCAGGAGGACAGACCAGACTGTGTGAAAGCACCAAGAGTAGAGAGGGAGGAGTCTGCTTAAGTTTTAGTTTAGGAAGTCAAACATTAACACTTTATCAAATAAAACTTCTTGCTTTCCGGTAGATTTTTTTCATCTACCGGCCATCTTGGCCGGTGGGTGAGTCAAAAAGTTAATTTTCGGACACTGGTTACATATAATGTCCCACACTTGACAGTGCTTGGTAGAGAACTAACATGGCATGAATTTAAAGGAATTGTCTGTAGACCTTTGAGACAAGGGCCCTAGCCAAGAACCCGACGGTCACTTTGTCAGAGCTACAGCATTCCTCTTGGAGAGAGGAACCTCCAGAAGGACAACCATCTCTGCAGCAATCCACCAATGAGGTTGTATGGTAGATTGGCCAGACGGAAGCCATTTCTTAGTAAAAAGCACATGGCAGCCCGCCTGGAGTTTGCCTAAATGCACCTGAAAGACTCTCAGACGGTGAGAAACAAAATTCTCTGGTCTGATGAGACAAAGATTGAACTCTTTTGCATAAATGCCAGGCATCACGCTTGGAGGAAACCAGGCACCGCTCATCACCAGGCCAAAACCATCCCTACAGTGAAGCATGGTGGTGGCAGCATCATGCTATGGAGATGTTTTTCAGCAGCAGGAACTAGGAGACTAGTGGGATGTGCATATTTTTCCCTCTCTCCGATCAATCTGGACAATTTTAAGTGTGTAAAGGAAAAGTGCGGAAGCCTGAACAGGACACCATGATCTCTGATCCTACAGGCAGCAATGCATCAAGGACTGTAATTCATCCACAGCTGATAGAACTGCACGAACTAGAGATTACTGTGGGAAAGCTTTGTCAAGCTCTGCAATACAGAGTTACTTTAACAAATGCGGCTTCAAAGTTTACTGTGCCAAAAAGAAGTTGCATCCTCACCTTGTTTAGAGGTGGCATTGACGTTTCTCGGCTGGGGGGCATCTGCGATGGACCGTCACACAGTACAAATGTGGACTGAAGTCAGATGAATCAGTATTCCAGATGTTTTTAGGAAGAAATGGAACAAAAAAACAAAAGGGGAATCCATATTGGTTGGTAAGAAGCCCAAAACCCAGGTTCTGTGATGGGATGGGGTTGTATCAGTAAAACAATGACACCAGACTGTCACACACCTTAAAAGAAATGGAACAAATTTACAACTACGACTCTTATAAAACGTCTTGGTATTTTTAATGCCCAAAGGTTGTTTACGTGTTGTGGGAAGGACTAGCCACATTACAAAGAGGTAAAAGCTTTTCTGTCCCAGCTTATTCTAGAATGTGTTTAAAGAAGCTTGTGTTAGTAGGTCTATATTAACACAAGGATTTTGTGTGTGTGTTTTATGCATTAATTTACACTTAAAAAAATCAAAGCCATGATTATTAATGTTACCAATCAGCTCACAAAATGAAATCACCTTGCTGGCATTTTCCATAACTTTGTGTATGATTGTGTTTTCTTTTAGGAAGACCTTGCTGCTGGTAGAACTGAAGATTTGTACCTGAACTCCAGTTCATCACCCTCCCTAAGGAGTCTGTGCCAGTCCCATTCAGCTCAAACACACAAAAAATTCAAACACCCCTTGGATGCAGATCTTTAATCATAACGTAATCATGGATTGTTTTCCTTAAAACACACAGATAAAAATGGCACATCTTCCTCTTAAACATTTGGCTGGCCTTTTAAATTTCTCCACCTCAGTTCTCTAATGATGATCTGTCCATGCTGGCGATTTCCAGCCCTGTTTAATAGGAGAAAGACTTCAGGTTTTAATCTAAACTCATTGATACGTAACAGATGGGGGATGAGGCAGGTTTGGTTGCTTTATGTTCTTGAAAATGACCTGAAGCTGAATTAGAACCCACAGGACAAGCAGCTTGAGGTTGGTAGTAGATAAAAATATGCTTGTAACTGTTTTGGGGGTTAAAAATACCTCAAAGTTAATGGAACGCCTGTTAAAATTCCTTTAGCTCAGTTTAAGCACATTCCCTGGATTCTTCTTAAAGTCAGGAGATAACTACTGGATGTGTTTGCCTGACCCTTGACTCAGTCTTATTGAACAAAGTGAGTGTGCAGATCTGCTCCAAGGGGAACATCTGCTGGACTTTAGCATCTACAACTTCCTCTTCATGATGGTTTACACTACAAAATGCTACATGTCACTCATATGGTGTTTATTCTGATTTTCTAATGGATAATCATGTTTTTATTGCTGCATTAAATTTTGTTTTTATTATTTTTAAGGTTAAAAGATGACCACATTTTCCTGGGTTTGTCAGATTAATTATCAGTATTGGTATGTCGTCTGCATGCAGGGGAAATAAAATCAATTCTGCCTCACACTTAAGCCTTGTATTGCTGCTTTGTTTGGCTTCATTCAGAACAAAAATTTGACTGTAATTTAACAGTATATTACTGTTATGATGTACCACAGGATGTGGCAGTAGGAAAACTGGAAGATTATTTTCCAAATTTAGCTATAACCATTAATAAGTAATCCAATAATTCAGTTTAATTAGAATTTTATTCATCATTTTGTCCTTAAACCAGCATATTTGCAGCAATCTGGACCTTCAGCTGATCCATGTACTGCTGGCTGAAGCCTCATCAGATATGGTCTCCATGGAAGCACGGCTTTTCAACAATTTGATATGGGTGTCATAAAGGGAAAGATCTCAAGACTCATCTGTGAGAGTACACATCCGCTAAGAAGTGGAGCAAAGAAATGAGAGAGGTGACTGAATTTTTGGGCCTCATACACAGGCAATGACTGACCTTTAGAAAATGAAACGGGAAGAAAAGTTAAAGTGTGCCAGGTGACACAGAAACTGGACTGAAAATTGGTGGCAACAGGTCTGATGAAGGGATGAATCCTCCCCAGACTCCAGATAGCATGTGATAAAATTATGGTTCAGCCATTGTAACCAGTGTCTACTGCATATTCATAGAAATTTCAGAAATGCTTTTCTTACCAACAGTGAATTAATATAGAAACAAATGCAGAGATTCACAGGTCAAAGATCTGTAACAAAAATCCTTCAAACTACGCCACTGATGATGTAGAAATGTTACCATAGCGATGCTCACTGGCCCCACTACAGTCTTTACTGAGAACACAAAAACACATTTGTGCTCATCACTGCTTAGAAAGAGAAAGAAAAGAAAATACGTGTCTGAAACTATATAAACTATTCCTGTATGAAGCACTGTCTTTTAAGCATATATCAGTCTATGTGTAGTCTGGCAACTAAACAGTTATCTGACACTGGGCTGATGAACTGCATGTGAACATCGCCATGACCTTCCTCCTGCAAGGTGAAAATGGTCCAATTTAACTTTATTTAAACACTTAAACCACTAGGAGGGGCTGTTTGATCAAGATGTTTTGCTTTCAGTAGATTCAGTACATCTTTTCTTTTTTATCTTCTTTATTCCAAGAAACACAATAGATTAGAAGAAAAAAGAATAGAAAGAATCAGAAAATTCTTATGTTAATTATGTCAGGAGGCAACACATGTTTGGATATGTGGACTATTTGGGAACAAAGGGCAGGTTCATAAGTTTAATGCTTGCAAAATCCAGACTGCCGGGTTTTCTCAAGCAAAGAATTTACATAGATGCCTCCTTTTTAGATTCGGCTGAAGTCCATCGTACCAAGACTTGCCCTGAAAAGCAGGTGTTTTGAGTTCTCGGCCAGGTTACAATGAGCAACATATGGTGAAAGTATTTCCTGCGTGTTGGACTGTTTTCATGTATGTATTAAGTCAAAGAATCGCAGATTGAAAGATATTACAGCCTCCTTATTGCAGACAGATTCATCCCTCCTCACCAGTAAAGCATATGATGGTGCAGCAGATACTGGTCCAGCCGAAGTCCTGCAACAGTTTCTCATCACCAGCAGGCAGTCTGAGTGCTGTGATAGAAAGCTACTGAGGTAGTTGGAGAGGAGAATATCACAAAGCAGCCAGAGGAACATGATGTGCTGCAGTTTTTTTTTACAAACATGAACCCTCATAATAGTGGTGCCTCATCTGTGCAGCAAAGTAAGAATTAAACAAGATGTTCAGGTTTATCTGACTAACTTCACAATTATTTTAGCATCTTTTCAAATCAAGACCAACAGCAGATTATGTCCATTGTGATTCTACAAGCAAAACGTCCCCTCTGGGAGACGTATGTCAAAAAGTTATCACAAACTTTTACTTGTGAAAGAAGATTAAAATGATAAATTTACATGAATTTAGGATTATTTTTCTGTATCATTGCCACATCCATTGCGATGAAGTTGAGGTGGCTCAGGCATCTGGTTAGGATTCCTCCTAGACACCTCCCTGCTAAGGTGTTCTGGACATGTCCCACCAGGTGGAGACCCTGGGGAAAACCCAGGACTCGCTGAAGGGGCTATGTTCTTCCACTGGCCCGGGAACGCCTTGGGATACCCCCCGGGATGAGCTGGAAGAAGTGGCCGGAGAGAGGGAAGTGTGATCTTCCCTGCTTAGGGAGCTGCCCCTGTGATCTGACCCCTGATAAGTGGAGGAGAATGGAGAGATGGATGGACCTGAAAGTAGGTTAACACCTAACTTGTGTTGGTCAGACAGGGTTTGAACTCAGATCTGCTCTGGGACAGTCCGTAGATTAATGCCATCTTTTTAATTATGCAATGATTTTGGAGTCTGGAAATGAGTCATTTTATGTTTTTAGAGCCTTTTTTTTTTGCACCAAAGTAGAACACACCCTGGAGTGAGACAGCATTGTTTCTGCCCTTTTAAAATTGATGTGTTCAGTACTGGACACACCAAAAATATTTTGTATTTAATTGATCGTTCTTAACATTCCAAGACAGTCTTGTCCCTATCAGTGGGATTCCCATATTATCCCACTATTAGGGGTGATTGTGAGACCTAAAATAGAACATGGGCCCAGGCAAGAATTTTCACTACTTGTTTTTCATCACATGACTAGTGTGTTTTCAAACAGCCTTTTTTTTAGATGATATTTCAACTTCAAAAACCTTTCCAAGTGCTATCTTTGTTACAGCTCACCTTTAACAATCTGATATGGTTTCCAATTCATCTATTAATCATTTACACCCCTAATCATCATCATCATTATTATCATCATCATCATCATAGTCATCCATGGTTACAGCAACTTTTACATCATCCTCTTCTTCCCACTGATTGGTACAGGTTTGTAATTTGCACATTACCGCACACTTTAGTTTGTTTTCAAGGCAGGAGCACGCTGGAAGCTTACAGAGTCCTCACTTAAAGGCCATAAATTCCAGTACAGCCATCGGTGCTGGGGTCCTCGCATCCAGTCTAATGTCAGCATGCCTACGAATAAATGGAAGATCAAAGCTACATGTATAGCTGTCATAGATATTTCTCATCTATTTTAGTGAGGAGCCCAAATGTCCAGAAATTAAGTGTAATATTGCAGTATTACAACAACCAATTAGTATAAACCTACCTTTATCCCGTCCTTCCAGGCAGTGGCTCCAGACTGCTGTTTACAACTTCATGTACTGAAAACTGTGACAAAGCTAACACTTAGGACAGGTTATCATACCAAAATATAATCTATGGACATGTACCTTTTCAAAAATTGTTGCCAGATTTTGCCACCTTCAGTGGTACCGATGAATGAGATTTTGGACTTTGGCCCATGGCCTAGATGGTTATTGACATAACCAATTGTTACCTTTTCAGTTCTGCACTTAACAGTTCTGGACCCCTAATCTGTTGCCAAGATGCATCTTGAAATTGTTGTCATTGGAAGGTGTATGTCAAAGTTCAGTGAAATAAATAAATTTGTGTAAATCTCCTTTAAGACAGTTCAAACAACTAGAGTGTAAAGAAAATTAGATAAGTGAGCTAATAGGTTTGAGTAAAGTCTAATGGTTGCTGATGTTGATATAACTTGACATGTTTCAGAACTTATAAAAACTAGAGTGGTTTAAAACAACGAGTTTCCACACAAATTTCTAGTAAACTCAACTAATCTTGGATTAGACTGTGCTGACACTTTCCAGGAGGTCAGTCATGGCAAGCACCTTTTGCAGTTGATCACCTTGTTAGAGAACTGCAAGCTGTGCAGTTAGTACTGAAACATTTAACAGTTGTACACTTGCATTCAAAATTGTAGAGAAATTCTAATTACTTTTACCTGTAAAGGTCATTTTACATTTTAAGTCTGTTCTGACATTTTTCTACAAGTGAAATATCCCTAACTTTTTGCAAGTAGTGTATGCCTCCCTTGTTATTCCAATGGGATCTAAACTCCAGTCCACTAAACCTCCAACATACAGGCACCCAGTTCAATCAAATCAGGATGAGACAGGTGTACCACTGAGCCCTCTTATAGCCAAAGGAAAATATTAAATGCAATGATAAATTTAACCAGTAGGGGTAAAAAAAGAACCATTAAATTAGGTCAAAAAAGTTAAATAATCAAATGTTGGGTCCCTTTGCTACAAACAAAAATTATATTCTTAGATTTGTCTGATAATGTAAAATGAATTTTGAATGGGATTAGGTTGAGGAGCATTTTTGTACTGAGAATCTAATTTGATGTGATTTTTGGCATGTGGGGTCTGGGAGCTGGCTGCCCGGTTGGTTGTCCTGTGGGAGCTGAGTCTTGGTTTCCATATTGACAAAACAGGTGTCACATGTCAGTGGTGATTACTTTTCACTCGTGTGAGCACCTGTGTAGGACTTTGGATTAAGAGAAGTGTGACAACGAAACCTCAGGGAATCAAGGTCAGTTAAATCTTATTTTACCAAGCATGACTAGCTAAGGATTTTCGTAGGAAAAGGTAGAATATCTTAATATTGACATTTGTTTCTTTTACATATTTTTTTGCAGATAAATTTTCAACTTTGGACAAAAGACGATCTGCGTCACTGGCTTGAAAAAGCAGGTTTTGGTGACTCTGCAAGTGCCTTTTTGGGTGAGATGACATGAATTTGCAGTGTCCCCGTTGTCCTAATAAAACCACAACACAAAATAAATATCTAAAACATATTGAACTTTACCATCGAAGTGAACCCAATTTTGTTGTTGAATGTAGCAAAAATGGATGCCCAAGTAAATATACCAAAATATCATCATTTCAAAAACATCTAAACTTGTTCTTACTCTCAGATGTAAGTCACTTTGGATAAAAGCGTCTGCCAAATGACTGTAGAATAGAATAGGATAGAATAGAATAGAATAGAATAGAATAGAATAGAATAGAATAGAATAGAATAGAATAGAAACGAAACGAAACACAGCAGCTTAGTCCCATAGGAATACACTGGAGTGGACCAGCATTGACTATCATATATCATGTAACATTTTTGTTTGTCTTACAAACCTGGAATGTGTTTACTGAAACGACATTTAAATTTACCAACATAAAATAATGTGTGAGGTTCTCTCACCTCCATCCGATTGTATCAATGGAGGCTTGTGTTGCAGGAGTTAGAAGAAAAGCTCCTTCAGTCTGTTCCACTATTACTATGTTCCTGTTCTCAGATTATTCTCACTGGACCCTCGATTACTGTTGGTAGACAGCTAGGTAATTCATCTGCTGTAGTATTTATGTCTTGTATGGATGCTACTCACTGAATTTTTTGTCTTTCGTTTCTATGTCACCATTGCTGGAGATTATATTCATCCACCTGACGAGGACATCTTGGGGTGCATGGCTTGTCTGTAACATTGGTTAATCCACTGGCTTATGCTCACCTTTATTCCCCACAGGACAAACATAACCTCTCCTCAGAGAGTATGCCCTCCTTTTCTATCATTGTGAGAAGATTTTTGAAGAAAAAGAAAGATTAGAATGGAGTTAAATGCTCTTTTAATCTCAGCTATTTTGATAGACACAATAAACAATGTATGGTATTCAATAGTTGTGCCTGATGTGTTGCATCAATTTTTTCTATAACCATTAAAAGACAGGAGGGTTACCTGTGAAATCCTTATAAAATATGTCTATGTGGGCAGTAGATAAAACCATTTGAAAATTAAAGGGTTCTCAGTGGAACTCTGTGTGGGATCTGGATGAAACCCTTGTGATATAAAAGGGTTTCAGCTATAACCAGGGCTTAATATGAGCCGGATCTAGCCAGAACACGTTCCGGCACCTCCGATGTTGGATCCGGAACCTATTTGATCCGGCAAATTGAAAAAAAAAAAATATATATAAATGTTTGTTTCGTGTTTAGAATAGTTTTCTGTTTTGTTACTGTATATTCCCTGTTGAGGTTACACAAAATAATCTTGTGTTTGCATAATTTAGAGGTATTCTAAGGTGAATTTTAGTGTTCTAAGGTAAATTTTAGGCTACAGAAACGGAGGGA
The DNA here is from genome assembly GCA_037177495.1 of Rhadinocentrus ornatus. NCBI lineage: Eukaryota > Metazoa > Chordata > Actinopteri > Atheriniformes > Melanotaeniidae > Rhadinocentrus > Rhadinocentrus ornatus. The sequence goes on along the minus strand of JBAMHW010000007.1, from coordinate 7,579,102 downwards.
GGGAGAGGTTCAGGTTACACTGGCTCCAGTGATTATGAGATTGCAGTTAGCTTCACTCAGATGGAAAAACTTATAGTGTGAAGAATACTATAGCTGTTTATAAAAGAAATGATACGGTTTTGGCCTAGTTTTTATTTTGTTTTATCTTTTGCATTTCGCACCCAGTAAACGCTGATGTGGTGGTCATGTTTGTTTGTTCGTTTGCACACAGTGATGTTTGGATTTACTTAAAGGGGTTAGTACCTTTGTGTGTATGTGTGTTCCGTTACTTCGAGCCCCCCTTTTGAGTTGCCGGAACCACCCCCCTCTTCTTTCCGGGACCTCCCGCTTTACAAATTAAGCACTGGCTATAACCTCCAGTAAGGGTTATTGATGGAACCACCACATTATTGCAGGGTTCTGGGTAGAACCTTCTACTTATGGTTCTGTGTGTAACCCTTAATGAGAGGTTCTAGTCAGAACCCTCTGAAAAGGTTTCAGTGAAAACCCTTACAAAGGGTTCTAACAGGCACCAATAAGGGTTCTCCTATGAGGACAAGACAAAGAACCTTATATGGTTATAGGCAGCACTTTTTTTTCCAAGAGTGTATAGCCTCTATTTGCGCCTCTGTGTTGCACCTTATAGATGCACAGCGTTCAGCTGCTATCAGTTAAAGGAACTGAAATTTGGAACAGCTTCCCAGCTGATATTAGAGACTGTACCACATTCAAAATATTTAAAAAAAAAACTCAATGTTGGCTTATGAGGAACCAGACATATAACCACCAATGACTATTGTTTTACTTATGTCTTATGTCTCAAGTGTTTAAATACGGGACTGATTTTTGTCTTTAATTCTCTGTCATTATTTTTGGAAACTGCTTTTATATTTCCTTGATCTGCCAGGGACGATGGAAAGTAGCCACTGGCTAATTCTGGCATATTTACTTTTTTATGTCCATTAATGTGCATGGTCCCTTTTAAATAAATAATATATTTAGATGATATATATGTCAAGGAACAACAAACAAGAGGGAGAGTTCATCTGGAGAACCACACATTCGAATGAAGCAAAGTTTTTTAAGACATGTGCTTGCATTGGAGGGAGTCATTAAACAAAACAGCCACTCCTCCACCCTTCGTATGAGACCTTTCTTTCTGTTAAAAACAAGAAATCAAGTTTGTGTTTTGTAAGTAAATCATTGATTAAAAATGTTTTTCAGCCAAAGATCTGACATTTAGTTAGTGTGCTAAGAACATTATCTGTCCAGTCGTTGTTATAGGCAGGCTGAAGCTGATGGGGAATTAATACAAGATTTGATGAATTTCTTGGGTGAGTCTTGTTTCTCTACAAATTTACCTGCCTTTTTGTTACCTTTAAAACAGGGATTAAAAAAAAAAAATCAGTTAATCCTGGAGAGAGCCATGAGTCCCCATAGCTGCAGCCAGGACCCAGCACATATCAGATAGGAGTGTGATGCGCCGTGCTGTTATCAGGCTGTGGAGACAAATGACGAATTTCGTTCTGCTGGGGGGTGAAGAAGGAGGCGCTGGGACTGTGATAACTGTGTCAGGGCTCGCTGGGGAATTAGTCGGGGAGGATGAGGTGGGATGTTTCAGGGTGAAAAGACGGGGCTGGGGCATGGGGTCACTTTGGTCGCAGTAGTGACCAACACCTTCATCTAGTTAGTAAAGTCCAGGAGGGGGGAGAGGGACGCTGTAGAGGAGAGTGACCCTGAGTGTGATGAGATGCAGGGAGGAGCCTCGTTGGAAGCTTTTGGGGTTTCCTGTGTCCCATGGTCTTCAGGAGGGGGCTGAGGTAGTTTTAGCTCAAGGTTTCCACTTATCGTGTTGTTTTGGTCTTTCTTGTCTCTTGTCCTTGTCCGAGGAAACAGAGTGTCTTCTCAGAAAATAAAACAGGGTGGAGAAACAGCATCACCCTTGACCTATTTACACAGAATCAATCTTAAAAAATCTTAATCTTAAAAAATACACACAAAAAAAAATATGCATAGATGTTAAAATGCATACACAGATAAACACACTCTGTCCCCAGCTGACCATTAAAATAATATAAAATATTCTGTATGTTTGTGTCCCATGGGTTGGGGCAAGGTGGGATGCGTTGCATTACCTGCTGTCACATCCTGTCTAACACGCCAAAACAAACATACCCAAGTTGCAGTCAGACAGGCAAATGTGCTGTTTGACTGACGAGAGCAAATATTTAGTTGACCCTGTGGCTTCACGTCTGCCCGGGAGTTTCTGTCGTATACTTCTTCACTGTTTGGTGGAAATTCATCTTCCTGTTCTTGGAAATGTGCGTGTGTGTGTGTGTGTGTGTGTGTGTGTGTGTGTGTGTGTGTGTGTGTGTGTGTGTGTGTGTGTGTGGGGGGGTTATAGTAGGAAATGTGAAACAAATAATTGAACCCCTCATGCCCCTCAGAAATAAAGAATTTGCAGGTTTTTTTGCAGTTAATTTTGGTTTGTATTTGTAAATCAAGTTTTGCCATCCTGCAAAATAAATCTGCCTGAAAATTTAAAAGGATTTACATGTAAGAAAATGCAAACATCTTTTTACAGATGCACAGAGAAAAATGTGCAAAACTCTGAAGTTGCAGCCGTGAATTTTTGGCTCCGTCTTTACACTTCTATCTGATTGGATGATGACAAATAAAACTGTCCAATCAGAGACCAGATGTCTGTCTTTCTGCATGGTGGAAAAGCACAGAACAAGTAATGAACATTTTCAAAATGTAGTTCATATAACAACAATTAATAAAAACTAATTAAACTAGGGCTTAATTTGAGCCGGATCCAGCCGGAACGTGATCCGGCACCTCCGACGTTGGATCTGGAACCTATTGGATCCAGATTTGCAAGGTGAAATCCAGCACAATGAAGAAAATAATGCTAGATGCAACGAGTGCGCTCTCCCGCGTCAGGGGATACAATTTCTGTCGGGGATGACTACCTTGGCACAACACCGCTGTGTCACTATAAAAAATATATCTATAAATGTTTGTTTCGTGTTTAGAATAGTTTTCTGTTTTGTTACTGTAAATTCCCCGTTGAGGTTACACAAAAAAAACTTGTGTTTGCATAATTTAAAGGTATTCTAAGGCAGAGATCCCCAGCCCTGGTCCTCAAGGCCCACTATTTTGCAGGTCTTAGATGTTTCTCTGCTGCAACACACCTAATTCAAATTAATGGCTCTCTGACAAGCCCTGCACAAGTCTGCTAATGAGCCACCTGTGAGCCACCTGAGACCTGCAAGACAGTGGGCCTTGAGGACCAGGGTTGAGGATCTCTGTTCTAAGGTGAATTTTAAGCTACCGAAACGGAGGGAGGGAGAGGATCAGGTTACACTTGCACCAGTGATTATGAGATTGCAGTTAGCTTCACTCAGACGGAAAAACCTTTTAGTCCGAAGAATACTATTGCTATTGCTGTTTATAAAAGAAATATTACGTACAAACATTGAAATGTCAAATTAGATTCCCAGAGACTCCTCCCCAAAATAATAATATCTCTGTTTCCCCTCAGGAAATTTTACAACAAAATTTGTGATGCAGATGCAAAACTAAAAATTTGCATCAAACTAACTTAAGTGAAAACTGAAACAGAGTAATGCTTTTTAAATCAGCTAAATAAAATGATATTGTGGTAGTTTAAATGATTAATTTGCAAAGAATGGTGATTCCACAAAGTATGAAGGTGTGCAAAGTGAAGAGCTGGTATTATGGCAAGAAAATATTGAAACTCGAATCTCAAGGGGAATTTGAAAAACCTTAAAAATGCATTGATTCATATTTAGCTTATTTGGCATGACTGTGCATGTACCTAAGACTTTTATTTTGAGCACAAAAGTCACATAAAGCACCTGAGGTCACTCAGCTCATTTAAAACACAAAAGCTGGTGGACAAAGAGTGGGGTGTCAGACTGCAGACTCACACAGTCCTGAAAAGCCATGAAAGTCAAAATAACACCTGAGTGTTTATTCTAGGGCTACTTTAAAAAAAAAAATCTGCCACTGAACAATGCCATGGCTTTAAAATAACGACACAAAGTTGTGGAATCTTTTTTTTTTTTGCTTTGTTTTGTTGTGTGCTGTAAAAAGAGTTAAAAATGAAGGCGAGGGGTTTGCTTAGCAGTGTCCTGGTTTGGGGTTTTCAGTTTAGTTCATATATTTGTTGGCTCCTCCTGCAATGGAATTTTTTTCTTTCTTCCTTCGTCCAGGCAGAGGACCTTCTGTATGTAAGGACCGGTGTTATGATGCATCCTCTGAATTGATGCATCCTCTGAATGTTCAAAGGTTAGCTATGGAGTACCTCAGGGCTCTGTGCTGGGACCAATTCTATTCACAATCTAAATGCTGCCCCTAGGGAACATAATGAGAAAACATGGTATTAACTTCCATTGTTATGCAGA
>JBAMHW010000007.1:7554190-7565501 GCA_037177495.1 Rhadinocentrus ornatus | reverse complement strand
GTGGAAAAAAGTATCTCCTACCCTTTCTTTTTGCGGTCTGGTTTGAGATTTTGGCCCCCCCCCCCCCCCCAAAAAAAAAGGTCTCCTCTAGAGACCCTTCAACACTCCACCATACTCATCCTCAGATCTTTACCTCCCACATCAGAGAAAGCACTCAGAAGCTTTTCTTTCTCCACTTTCCACTGTCTAGTTGTGAGCAGAGGGTTAACATAATGCCCCACCCACCATGGGCAGAAAAGAGGAGGGACGCTAGGGAATGGAAGGTGGGGTTGGGGGGAGACTGTGTCCAAACTGAGACGTCCCACTGGAAATGTCTTCTTTGTGAACTGGTGAGCTAGTTAGATTTTCCCGGGCCCCGCAGACGGCTGACTTCTCTCCTGGTGTCCCTGCTCTGCAAAGCTGAAGGTAGGAGGTCTCACTCAACCTCTGACGCAGTCAGAAAGGTTTAGGGGGGTTATGGGACTAAGAACGTCATTTTTCTAGAGTTTGCCACATCTTATTTTCAATCGCAAACATGCTTTAAAAATTCACAAACCTCTAAATTAAGTTGAAACAACGTTGCATTACAGCTTTATTCAAATAAGCTTAAAAGTTAAAATTTATATTTCTGTGAAGTTCAAGTTGGTAAAAATCTCCACTTTTAAACATTTCAGTGCCAGTTTTCCTCATAATTCACCCAACATCTAGTTTAGCTTAAGTCAAACCCCAACCACCTAGTCATTCATGTTCAACACAACTGTACCAAACATCCTCTCTCCAGGTAAACAATCTGTGATTAGGACCATTCATTTTCTGTGGAGGTATTGTGCCACATCGGCAATAAGAGGAGGAGGAGTGGGGGCTGTTGAAGGGTTGAGGGGAGGAGGGATGCAGACAGGCTTTTTTAGCTGTTTGTTTTTCTCATGTTTGTTTGTTTGCTTTGTCTTCATGTCCACTTTAAAATTTTTGGTGTTGAGTTTGGATTCAGAAATTCCAGCACCCTCTGTAATTTAGTAACCCTAAAGACCGCTGTCCTGTGTCCTTTGTGGAAAATGAAGCAACCGAAGAGAAAGGACAAAAGCAATGGGAGGAGAGTTGGAGGATAAAATTCTAACAAAGCCTGCTAGAGCAAAGGGAACATTTTTCCACAAGTAACTCACTCTGCTCTGTCTCCCTCCCTTCATCCACTCTGTGACTGCCACTCTTTGATTACTCCAATGTAAAGGAATGTGGGTTGCCATGGTGACCAGTTACCAGCTGTAGATTCCTTGAGGTTAAGAGCTTTATCAGCAGCACGAAATGCTCCAAATCTTCCAACTTTGTGGCAAAGTTTCAGGAAAAACTTCCCTGTCACTGCTCAAATCCACCTCCAGCTTTGACATGAAACTTGTGAACCAGAACTTAGTGAGTTACTTTAGGCTGGAGAGGAACAGGCTTCAGAATCTGGAAGAATCTGAAACTTGCAGAGGTGGCTGTTAGTTAAATCTTTAATGAACAAATGTTTATATATGGCCCTAAAACTGGGATGCCCACAGTTGTTTGGGGGTGATTATGTACATTTTGCTAGATAAGATGCTGTGTTGTCGCCTTAGTTGCTGAAAAATACTATTTTTACTGATATTTTGGCATTTTCTGTCAAAATTGAACAAAAAGTAGTAATAATGTTGTCATTCATTTATTTATGTGACTCAGCAGCTTCTTGACATTAGCTGGAATTATTACTGTATTTAACAATTTTGGGATCTTCAGCAGTTTTTAAAATGGGTGTTTTATTAATCTGTACACAATATATTTCGTCTTAGGACAAACGTCATCACTTCCTTAAAAGTACTTCTTGTTTTACTTGTGGTCACACCTGTCAAGGACGTCTCTCTGCCTTCTTTGGAAAGACTGAAGCATAATGTGTTGGCATTAGTATAAGCGAGTTAAAGACAGCGCATATGAGGTGGCATTGTTGAGGTGGCAGGTCTGGGCCCAACTGAGAGGAGGAAGGAAAGGGGAGGTGGTTTTGGAGCTGAGGATGCTGCTAAATACCAGGCCAGCTTAGCAATTTCTAGAAAAGTGCTAATCCCCCTGACAGGAAGCAGGAATTGTGCTGCTGTCTGGGCTCAACGTGGACAAGAAGGAGTTTTAGTGTCAGCGAGAAGGACTGAAAATAAAGAAAGGAACAAAGATGGAAAGACACATTAAGTGTAAGAAATAGAGGCATTTAAGTGGGTTAATTGCAAAAAATGGTGCAGAGACAGACATTAGATGTTGAGTATAGAGGAAGGATGCTTCTTAAAAACTCATCAATAACTACAATTAGACTCATTTTACTCATAAATCTAAAAGTGAACGGTTGCTATACTGATCTCATAAAGACAACAACCAGGTCTGTGAAGGCAGCTAAAATAATTTCAACCACAGATTTACATCAAGGAGACTCTACATTAAAAGGAAACAAAACTTCTGATAAAAGCACCAGTGATGCAATAAGCCATAAGGAGAAGAGAAAGCAGTGATAAAAGCTAAGTGCAATCAAAGAGAAAATTAAGAATAATTTTCTGTTGCAAAGAGAAATCCGACTTTACAGCATGAGCAATGCATTTGGCTTTCAGTGTGCAGAGATGATGAGCCTCTTTTCCATAGAGGAGAAAATGAACATAGAAGAGCAAAATGTAGAAAGTCTCTCTGTGAAATACAGTAAGTGTTTTTCATCTAAGGCTAAAAATTCTGGAAGCACAGGGTCTGATCTGATTAACGGGGGGTGGTGGTGGTGGTGGTGGTGGTGGTGGGGGGGTGTTCTGGGTCTAAGAGATCAGGTGATGAAGAACTGAGTTTATAATGATTCTGACTTTTCTTCCCCGTTTTCCTCCTGAGTTCTCCTCCATTCATCGGTTCTTGTTTGTGCTCTTTGTGCTCAGTGATACAGGTGACTGGTTCTATAAGAACGGCTCTTTGTAGAGTCATTTGGAGGAGCTCCACCTTTCTCTGGAGAAAAGTTAGCTCGTCAGGTGTCTCCTTACTGTGGGCCTCCAACATGGCACCTGTTAACTACTACATCGTGTAAGCAGCTGAAGTAATAAATATAGATATGTAGTAGTTATGTATTATTTTTTTTTTGCAATGCAAATAACATGATCCTGTGAGATTCTGGAGATGGTTTAATAAAGAAAATGTCTGCATTTTTTTATTTGATGAAGCATTGTTTAGTGCTTTTACATTTCAATAGCAACCTTAACTTAATGTGCTCGGACAGTAAAATTAACGGACCAGCACATCAGTGCTAAAATATTATTAAAAATATCATAAAAAAATAAAATAAAATAAAATGACTAAATATACAATATATAAAAAGTCAAATCTTGGAGTCAACAACATTGTTTGGGAGAAAAGTGCACATGATTTCAGTAAAAACTCCTGACCAATGAGGTTCATGGCAGATAGCTCAACTGGCTGAGTCTGAAGCTGGGTTTATTTGACTGTCCTCTTTCAGCTCTTTTCTGTTAATATATTGCTGCCCTAAAATTCTTTATTAAATTTGTTTTAACTCATTACTCCTCATATGTCAAACATTGAAAGTTTCAGATACCTTAGGACAATGTCAGAGTGTTCAAGTTTGGAGCCGCTTTGGTGGACCAAATATCATCATTCTCTGTAACTGTTCTGATAATCTTCACAAGCTTTAGCCTATGACAGCATAACTAAGAGATGGCTAAACCAGCCCTAACTTCAGGATTTATCAAAAAAGGAAGATTTTAAGCCTGATCTTAGAAATAGAGAGGGTGTCTGCCTCCCAAACCCAAACTGGGAGCTGGTTCCATTAGAGAAGGGCCTGATAGCCAAAGGTTGCGCTTCCCATTCGACTCTTAGAGACACTGGGAACCACAAGCAAACCTGCAGTCTCTGACGGAAATATATGGTGCTATGAGAGGTGATTTGAGATGATTACTTAAACTGTATTACCATTTTGAAGAAATTCCGCTGTGCAGAGCTTTTAACCTTTCCAACCAGAAGTGAATGAACTTCCTCTAATTTGTAGTTTAAAAAAAACCTGACATTTTTTTTAGTTTAGGAGACATTCACAATCTAAGCCATTAAAGAAAATGTGTTTCTTCCACAGGCTGTTATCTGTTTAAACTGACCACATCTTGCACGAGAACATGCCACAGGTTTTATTTAAATCCCCTGGCATTCCTGCAATCTTGCAGGAACACCTGGAGAAAAAGCACACCCAAAGTTACGTTAAAGCTGTTCATGCACCATTTGGAGTACAGGCATGGTTGGGGTGTCTTTCGAAAGATAACACTTTGAATGTAGCACCCAAATACTCAGATTCTCTGTAGTTAATGCTGGCACTGAGTAATAATAGTTTGAATACACTACAAAAAAGGATGTCATGTCTGCCTAATTCTTTTAAAAATGTTTGCTTTTTGAATGACTGTAGCTTGGCATGGTCTATATGGTTCAAATCTTAATCTTTGCTGTCTAACAGTGCACAGCATGTGTCGGCACATTAAAAGAGGAGCTGGATAAAACCCTGGCTTTGTCGTAAAACATGTAGTTTTCTGCCTGGGACCCACTGGAACACCAACAAATTAATTGTTTTTATTTTAAATTAACCACAAAAGGCTTAGTACGGCTTCAGTCATTATCAGATGTCTTTACAGACTTTTTAGCACCTGTTTGACCTTCTGCGCCTTTCTCTGACCACCCCCACCCAAAAAGAATCAAACCAAATGGTGAGGGCCATCACAGATGAGTCTTCATTTATTGAAATGAATAGATTTGTTCTTTGTGGGAGAAGAAGAGAAGAGCTCCATGCCTGTAGAGCTCCGTGCAGACACAGCACCATGTTTTTTCAGATAATTTCCTTTGCACATGGTTGTTTGTTCAGGTCTCTGAACCCACCTGTTACATCACCAAGGAGACGAAGTAAGAATTCTTCCAATTATGTTTCCCCTAAAGCTCTGGAAAAAGCCACAGAGGCAGGGCGATATTACGGTGACAGCGAAGGAGATATCTGAATTAGCAACAGTTCTAGAAAAGGGTTGTTTTCCTCCAAAGCAAGTTTACATTTGCTTACCTAACTAACCTAAATTAAATACCTTTGGTGGGGAAAAAAGCGCCTTTATGAGCCTGAAGTTTCCCTTTTAGCCTCGGCCCTGTTTGATTATGAAAACAGCTTTCCAAATAAAATTATTTGTTTTGCTGTTACGTCAGTTTGTCCGGCCTCCCCCTTCCTGCGGAGCTGAGCCCAATGACTCTTTGACCAACTAGGAATATTCTAAAGCGTGCATATGATAGGAACACCATGTCTCTCCAAATCAAATATTGACCCTACGATTTTTGAGGATTGAGACCAGTTGTTTTTTCCTGCCTTTGCAGTTGCATTTAGATCTATATTTATTCCTGCTTACATACTACTTATGTGTACGATATCCTAAAAAAATTTCCCATCATCGCAACACCTTTTCTTTTTCTAAGGGACAGAGACGTTTTCATATACAGAAATTATTTGGACACATCACTGTCTGCGACCCTTGCCAGGGTTTCTGTAATTTTCCATGTCTACGCCTGCTTTTGACTTCTTAGCTTGACATTTTTTTGTACCCTCACAAACAGTGGTCAGTACTGTAAAAGTTCTGGCATGACTTGGGTGTGAAAAGATCACACTTGTAAAATCAGCAAGTCTTTTCCAAACGTACAGAAACCACGACAATTAAAGTGTATGTTTTTAAAAAGAAAAATTTTTGAAGCAGAAAAAGAGCAAATCATGCTGTAATTTAAAGGGAAAAGCCATATTCATGCTGCATCAAAGCAAAATTATCTAAAGAAATTTGTTTGCAACTGCAGGATAGTTAAAAATTACAGCTGGAAAATGCTGGAAAAATACAATATTCCTTAACCAACCAGTGCGTTCCACCTGGAGCTTGCAGAACCATTAGGAGCATCTGAATAAGGGATGGGTGAAACATAATTTTTCCAGTTGATACAATACAATTTTTTTTATTGCACATTATCATTAGAGGCTAAATAATTAGGAATTTTTCAGTAAAAATAATTTTAAATGTTCTTATTTGTTGCTAGGGATAGAGGAAGCTTCCCAATAAACAATCTGTCATCAACAATGTCTTTGTCAAGCTTTTCTCTTTTCAAAATAAGAGTTACGTGACGGAATAACTTCGGTGCACTGTGTAGCTCTTTACTACTTCCTGGTTTCTTAACCAATCATATGCGACTCCCCAAGTTGCCAAACAACAGCGCAGCGTTTGGTATTTTATGTCGGCAAAAGAACGCTCTCCGTGTTTTTTTCTTTCAACTGCAGTTCCGATTTGAAACACTAGATGACAATGCTACTTATTTTGGATTTAATATTGACGTTCATACTTTTTGCCCCTTAAAGGAAAATCATGATTGTACACTGTGCATCTTTATTGCAAGTGCAGTATGAAATATAAATAAGCATAGCTAATGCTAGCTATCAAAACATCATGTGGACGTCACAAAATCATAAACAATGTTCATGTGGCTAAACCACATCAGGTTTTCATCAAAACCAATCTCTACAACTATTGCTGCTCAGTTGTTGTTGCTCTATGTACTTTAGCTAATGTCACAACCCTTTTCTCTGATGGTGGTGTGAAAACAAAAAGAAAAAAGTCCTTGATTGCACGTACATAGTCCTTCTTTGAGCTGCTTGGGTGTATAACATCAACTGTATGAAAACAGTGACTTAAAATCTCTTTTAGACATTGATCTGGAAACTACTAAAAAAGACAGTGGTGAACTATATAACCTTATAAACACAAGCTCAGATTGATTTGCTTCTGACTTTAAAAATTTATGAGTGAAATTTAATAAAAATGTTGCCACTTTTTTTTACATTAGTTCAATCATTATTATCATTGCCTTTTTTAAAGTATATTGCCATCCACACATGACCATGAGAACATAGTTTCTGCTCATGTTTGCCTGTCTGATCGTGCAACTTGCTCTGAGTAAAATAATGTTAACGCCTCATACATGTATTTTTAACCAAAAGCAAACATGTCGTGTGTTTGCAGTGCAGCTTACCAAACCTTTGTAATCAAAATGTCAGGTTTCTCTTGAAGGTTAATCAAGCAGCATTTTACTTTTTCACTGCATATGTCCAAACATGTTGCGCTTTTCAGACCCTTCATATCATAAATCCTTTTCACCTACAGGACAAGGCTTTCCCCCACAACATTAAAATCCCATTCCTTCATGTCTATCTTGTTGTGTAAAGTGAAGGACATTTACAAGGTTTAATTTTCAAGAGAAAATCAGATTATCAAGTTTCACTTTACTATTGGTTTAACAAGGTGAAGGAATTCAGACTATGCACAGCTCTGATTTGTATATCTTAAAATCCCGTTGCTAATCTCTGGCAAAAATGGTCAACCCACTTCATTTTTGTTTTCCTGTATGAGAAATTTTCCTTAAAGCAGATGAAACAGACACATACTAAAACCATTGTTTTGAGACTTCTTCATATCCAGACGACATATCAGTTCAGACTTTGATCTTTACAGTCGGCCTCCACGACCACTTAAATTTACCCCTATGTACCATACGTCGGTTGATGGCAGTGATTTTCTGTTTGAAAACAGCTGATTTCATGGAGATGAATAAGGAAATTATGTATAGAGACAGGGGAAGACCAAGCAATGCAACGCTCCAGTACCAAACAAAGGAACCCCTGTTTAGTTTCTGAGATGAGAGGAAAGTAAAGCAGGTTAGAGTTGATTTTATATAGAGTTTCAAACAATGGATGCTCAGAGAGGCAGCTGGAGGAAGACAGTTCCATGGACAGAGGTCTTTTCTCACAGCAGCCACATCCAACAGGAAACTTGTACCTTCCTATCAGGAAAAAGTATTTGTTTCCCAGCTTATTCTGGTTGTGTTCTGCTCAAAACGTTCGGCCCACAATTCTCCAAACATCTGTAAACTTACTGTACTGTAATTTTTGTGCATCTGTATTAAAGGTAGGCATTCTGATATTTTGTAATTTTGTTTTAGATGTGGAGCAAGTCAACACACACAGTATTATATCCTGTAGGTGAGGGCGTCTGATGATGTGGTTTCACATCACTGTAAACATTATGCGTATAGCTCCAGAGGGAGCTGACGCCTGCTCCAGCTTATTAAAGCCTCCACCATCATCAGGGTCAAATCATTAGATACCTCTCAGGGTTTTTTAACACATGAATGAGTGTTTAGAGAAGCTGTGTGGGAGTTATTATTCAGAGCAGAGGCCAGGTAGAGAGATGAAGGGTTGAAAACATTTTGCCTCAGGTCATGTAAAAATGTGCTGTGAACAAGCTCATCAAGACAGGAGTTGTTTACACTCCCGATTCCACCCAAACAGCAGAACTGTACGCAGACCCAGCCCATTAGCTCATTATAGATTGTGGCGGTGGTGAGCCAAGCTACTGTGTTTGCTCTAATTCAAGAATGAGAGAATCCTTGTGAGCTGCAACACAGCAAGCTGGTGAACATGGCCGACACTGTAGTTAGTCTGCAACACGTATGCAGATGTGTCTGAGGAGCTTTCTGTGATGATTAGAGATGGTTAGCCATTATCCTCCGCCTCTGCTTCTGAATGCTAATCCAGATTTATGGTTCTTGCTACTATGTTTGAAAAAAATAGAAGAAAGAACCAAATATTTATCCATCCATCCAGTTTCTATATCCGGTTATTCCAATGCAGGGGCTGGAGCCTATCCCAGCAGCTACCAGGCTTGAGGCAAGATACATCCTGAAGGATCACCAGTCTATCGCACACAGAGAGACAACCACTCACTCTCACTCCTTGGGAGAATTTAGATTAATCAATTAACCTTACAGGCATGTCTTTGGACTGTGAGAGGAAGCCAGAGTATCAGGATAGAACCCATGCAAACTACACAAAAAAGCGTGGCTCTATCCCATCCTCCCCGACCCAGGCTGGAACCGGAAACCTGGTTCAAGAGGCATGATGGTGGTTAGCAGAGTTGCCTCAACTAATCCCTTACTTTTTATATAGTTTACTATGTTTATGAACAAAAACGTAATGTTGCCAAAAGTGTTATTATCATTGTTAATGTGATGTGAGAACAAAACTTTCAGCATTCAGCAGTTTTTTTCCTGTTTATTTGGCTTAAGAAACCGGAAAAGAGTAGTTTGCATTGTTTTATAATAATTAGAAATAACACTGATGAGGAGCGTTCTGGCCTGCTTTGTTATTTATCTTTAAGTCTCTTAGAAACATTGATTAGATGCTTTGTTAACAGGAACTCATGCATGCCCATTAATGAGAGTGCAGCCGTTTATACTTGATGAAAGTGATCTGTAAACGTTATTGAGACAAACCTGGTAGCATTTCTGTTACTGTTAAAAGAGATGTGTGTCTGGGTGGTGCTTTTAAGGCAGGATAATTACTCTGCAGATGTGTTCCTGAAGAAAATTATGTGGAGCTGCTTTAAGTAAAAAACTGCAATAATCTTTATTTTGTTTAAGTTTGTTCAAGTTTCATCTTGCTTATGTTTCAGTTTTCTTATCATTTTTAAAGTAAAATGTCAGACTGTGTTGAATTTCAGCAGCATAACTTAGTTTATAAGGTTCACAGTTAGTCCAGCTTTCTGACTGATCTTACACCTCTAAACATAAATATCTGTAGACCAGCTGGGGAAACTCTTACACTGACGTTTCTGCAATGCTTTTTGTTGGTGGTGTTTTATTCCCATGGGAAAATCTGGGAAACTGTTGGCAAAAGATTATTTTATTTTATGTTTGTGTGAAAATTGTGAAAGCAGCATAACAGAAAAGTTGTCTCTTTGTCTTTACAGATTTTGAAGATGAGGGTGTGGATTGTCTTCCTCCTGTGCCTGGCTGGCCATGCCATGGCTGCTCCTGTAAGTAATACTGTGTGTGTGTGCTGGTGTGTGATTAACTGCAGTTTTTCTATTTGTCAGTGTGTTCCTCTCTTCCTCTCTCTTTTCCTGTGCGAGCAACAGTCCACGTGTGACAGTGTGACTTACCTTTTGTATGCGTGTTGTGATCTCTGGGTGTTCTCACCCACGTTGACTTCCTGTGTATTTCTGCTTGTGTGTGTGTGCAGCCACATATTAAGTCTGTTTGTTTTCCTAAAGCCAATTGCTCCCTTAAGCGAAGGTCTGTGTGTTTGTTCATGTGCAAGGAGATCCACATTGTGTGGATAATCTGTGTGTTTTCCTTTTTGTGCACACATGAAATCATTGCTTCCAACTTTCTTTATCCAAATGCCTTGAAATGTGTGTTACAGGCTGAAGAGGAGCCCGTCACAGATGAGCTGGTTACAGAGGAGCTAGTTGTCGAGGAGCCAGTTGCTATGGTCAGTACAGATGTTCCTCTGGTTTAGAGTGATTAGTTGTGGTAAATCCTGAAAGGTTATCCAGAAGAAGTCAAAGCATATTCCCCTTTAAGATCCCTTATTACTTAATCAGGTATATATTAATCCACAGTAGCATGTTGTTTACTTGTTCAGTTTCAACTTTAAACTATTTTTTACTAGGTCCCTCCCCCTCCCTCTCTGCTGTGCTTCAGCTCTGTCTAAAAAAAACCCAATGAAGCCATGAAATAAACCCACTTGAGTCCTTGAAGAGGTGGAGATGCTGTTAGCCTGATAGTATAAACTTATCTAATGATGGATGCTGCTCACTCAGGCATGATGGATTATTGCAATGTAAGCAAAAAGGACCTGATATATTTTTTCTTCTACAAATAGTATTTCCTTTTATTTTAAAGAGACATATTATACATTTATAAATATAAGTTAAAAACTAACTGTAAATGTGCACAGTTATACTGAGATATTTACTGACCAGTACTTTCATCACATTTTACAAAAATAGGTTCTTATTGAAATTACAAATAAGATTGGTAACTTTGGTCATTTATTGGAAATTCTTTTTTAATAATCTATTGGAAATTTATTAATTCGTGGTAATGAATAAAGTATTCATCTATCTCTATCTAGTTATCTTACAAGTACTTCTGGAAAGGCTTCCTGGTCAGGCAACCAACAAACAACATATCTTTGATAAAGCAGCCAGTGGGTTGAGAAATAAACACAAAGCTGAAAAAGAGATTTTTAAGGCAAGAAAGCAGCTGTGGGCAAATTGTGGCCAGTCTCAACTAAGATTTTAAATAATTAAAGTAGCTCTTCCACTCATGCCCATCACAAAGATCTGGAACTGTGACAATAAATAAATAAATTAAAACAAACAAACAAACAAACAAGCAAATAAATAAATAAATAAATAAATAAATAAATAAATAAATAAATAAATAAATAAATAAATAAATA
>JBAMHW010000007.1:7543117-7554090 GCA_037177495.1 Rhadinocentrus ornatus | reverse complement strand
ATAAATAAATAAATAAATAAATAAATAAATAAATAAATAAATAAATAAATAAATAAATAAATAAATAAATAAGAAACTTGTGCCTGTGTGATTGTTTCGCCTTGTGCATGCTCAGGATGGGGGTTTGAATCCAAGAGAGGATCTGATCTGTTTGGTTTGTGTTAGCGTGGCAATTCTTTTTTTATTTTTTTTTATTTTTTATGAATTAGCTTGTGTGAACCCAGATAACCCATATTTGTTAGTTTTAATTGAATCATAATGAATTGACTTAAATTGACTGTTGTGAATAACATACAAATAAAGCTGAATTGAATTCAGTGGAAACTTCCATATAACACTGATACTGTTCATCCACATTTTTACTAAAATAGGCCCCTCTTATAAAATTAGGTCAAATACTTTTGCTCCCATGTGAGTCTGAGTTGGCATCTGCTCAAATCTAATCTGTGAAGGAGCTTTGGGGTTTGAACCTTTCAGCCAATGTTGCATTGTTTCACTGACCTTTAGGAATAGTTTTGATTCAGATAGTGAGAAACAAAAAGAAAAAAAGGTCTACTGTGAGTTTAACCTTTAAGATCTGAATCACCATCCACAGCATCTCGCACATCTGAGGCTTTTCCAGCAGACAGGCTCAAGCTTTTCCATGTTTTTGCCTTTTTGGGAAAGGCTTCATTTCACCCATTATCAGTTGTAAAATTTGCTTCAGCTTAGAAAAATTCCTGCAACCAAATCTTGAGTTTTAAAGTTTTATGGTTTCCTCCTCCAGAGGTCCAGCGAGACCAGAGATCCCACAGCTGTTAATTTTAGGCTCTGGTTCAGCTGGTCAGGAAGTCATTAGGTTTCTTTTTCATGGCTGCACCACATGTGGACCCAGCTGCTTGTTATTGCTGGATATTATGCTCTACCAGACTGTGTTTGGCCTTCAGGGCGCACTTGTCTTTTTGTGGTGATGTTTCAAATTTTTTCAGGATTACCAGGGGTAGTTAGGCGGTTTGGTTTAAGTGGACGTTGTGCAGAAATAAAACTGAGGACTTTTACAGATCAGATGGACATTTTTTTTCCCCCTCATTCTGATCATTCAGAACTTTAGCAGCTCACTGTCTTGACCTCTCATGTTCCTCAGGAGACCGAGGTGGGAGCCAACCCAGTGCAGGTGGAGGTTGGAGAGTTTGACGAGGCCATTGACATTATTGAAGATGTTGCAATTGAGAGTAAGTACACAAATGTTAACTTGTTTGTGTCACCCAGGAAGATCCTGCATTAGCTTACACTGACTATCTAAACTATAACAACCCTCATCCGGATTCTCAGCCTCTCACAAACCTAAAAACATTTTATTTAGCAGCATCTTACTGACTCCATCCTGCAGCCTTACAGGTTTCTAAGTTTATTCAAGCCTCAGACAGGGAAATCCGACAGTCATAATGACAGACTCCGAGCAGACGGCGCTGATTACACGTTCCACCCAAGTTTAAGAGCCCAAGCTTTACAGAGAGCAGAAAAACTGTCCAAAATGCAAATGGTGCAGGCTGTTCTGAGCAGAGCTCTGCTCTCAAGTGTCAGCAATACAAAAAAACCAAGCCAAAAATTAAAGATGAAACAAGGATGCTAATGAGAAGTGCGGAAGGAACATAGACAATATAATCATACCTGTATTCATTTCTTTTTGTGTACAAGTAAGCTTTACTTTCTAAGAAATAGTGTTTACAACATTATTATGTAAGAAAATTAGACTCTACAGTGAGCTTTCATTAATAAAGGTTCCATATTCTAAGTTTTTTCAACAATTTCATATGGGTGTCAGAGGTCCAACAACACGGCTTTGAAAGTATATTACCCCAAATTCAGCCTTGGTCCTTAATTTCAACGCATCCAAAAGTGGCTCCAGGAGCTCTACTGAGAGCAGGCTGTTTCTGTGTCTGAACCTTTAAATGTTCATGAGTGGTGCCTGTCCACACCCTTCTCTGGGAGAGGATCCGGCTTTCGCTGGCGCCTGCTTTCGGATTTTAGGGGGCAGGGCCAGTTAGGTGGGGGGATGGGTAAATGACAGTATTCACTACCAGGGGCAGTGGTTATTTTCCTTTGTGAGGTCACAAAGGGAAAGATCTCAGACTCATTCATTTGAGCACACATTGGCTAAGAAGTGGAGCAATCAAGTGAGAGAGGTGAAAGAATTTTCTCATTTTGGGGCCTCATACACAGGCTATGAGGACACATATGACTGCTAGAAAACCTTTAGAAAGAGAATTTTGCATAATATGGGACCTTAAAGTTTAATACTGTATTCTCAGTCTTTCAAACATAGAAAAATACAAAAAAAAAATAAATAAAAAAATCCCACAATAGTGAGCCAAATTGTCCACAAAAACACTCCAGCACCATAAACTCACCCAAATCAAAGCACCTGTGCCTGAAAATGACAATTCACAGTCTTAAACTTTAGTTTCTTTTGGAAAAACAGAAGTTTATTGTTATTTACTTAGAGATGTTATCTATGTTCAATCACGATGGGTTTTTCCGTTCTTTGTTTATTGTTTTTTTACCAATTTAAATAGTATAAAGAAAATCTGTAAACAAGAAACTTGTATTTAGAAATATGTAAAATCATATTTTCTCTGACGTATTTCGGTATTGGTATTTGCTCCTGCTGGAAAAAACATATGATCATCAAGCCTCTTCTGCAGAGGAATTGATACTATACTCGGCTCTTACTGAGATGGCTCAAATTTACATTCACTATGGGGGAAAAATAACTTTCACTAACTATTTATATTTAAAACATGTCATTTGTAACTTTAAATATTTAATAGCCCTAATTATGAAATCCTTCTGCTGATTAAGTCTCTCAAGTTATTTTCATTTAATTGAGTAGAGCATTGTTAATGAGTGTTTGGCTAATAGTCAGCAGCACATTTAATTTATTTATCTTTTACTTTTCCCTGCAGATCCTTGCCTGAATTATTACTGCAAGAAGGGCAAAGTGTGTGAGGTTGATGACAGCAACACCCCCATGTGTGTGTGCCAGGACCCCTCCACCTGCCCTGCTGCTGAGGGAGAGTATGAGCATGTGAGTTCAAAACCAGCCTCTTTAAACCCATGAAAAATCGGTCCCACCCAGTACTTGTTAACATGGGAGTTTGAAAACAACTAAAACTTTAATGTATTAGGCAAAAATTTACACTCGAAATGGAAGAGAAAATGGCATGAGAAATGGACATGAGTTCCTAAAAACTGACTCTTCAGACTGAGCTGTTGTCCTGTTTCCAGATCTGCGGCACTGACAACAAGACATACGACTCATCTTGCCACTTCTTTGCCACCAAGTGCGCTCTGGAGGGAACCAAGAAGGGCCACAAGCTGCACCTCGACTATATTGGACCTTGCAAATGTGAGTTCTTGCACTCTGCATCAAACTTAATGCACAACATGATACCAATCCCACTTTATTGTCAGTTTATACAGAAGTTTAGAAGGAAATTCAGCAGGTTGCCACACGGGGTAAACGTACAACCCCGTGTCATAACATTCTTAGGAATCTTAGTCTTGCATCAGGATAGATTCAATTAAAAACTTTTTTTTGTCACAAAGCTGCATGTTACTATTTATGCTTTTAGTCAAATAGCTATGTTACCAGTAAACGGCAACAAAAAAGAGATCCTTCATAATTCTTATCAATAACTAATGCATGTGAGGATGCAACATCATCGCCATGGACACACCTGACTTACAGGGGCCAGATGTTAATGTAGCATGAAAGTTTGAGAGGGCCTTTGTTGGACTGAACTTGTTTGTAGAGAATCATTTCAAACTAACCAATTAACAGAGATGATTTATGAAAAATGTTAAACAGTTGCAGAAAAAAAATTGTAAACTTTAAACACATTACATTTAAAGAGCTGCATTAAAGATGCTATACCAGATGCAATATTGAACTTCCACAATGAGAAACAAATGCAAGAAAGTAGAGAATCCATCATTACACCTGAAATTCATGAAAGCTAAATATAAATTATAGTCACTTTGGCTGGAATTTAATCTTACTATCTTCCAAACAGAAAAATGAACTTGAATTGTCTTATTTTGACGTGTTGCTTCATTCTTTTTTCGTTTTATCTGTATCTGTTCACATTCAGAAACCAGACATCTGATAAGTACATGTTTTGTTTCCAGTCAGTTTTTCTCACGTGTGTGATAAGTTAAGAGCTGAAGCTGAGCCCAGGTCTTGTCAGCGTGCTCTAAGTGTACAGTTTGTTCTTAGAGACTGCGCTGTGGCTGTGATTGATGGGTGGGTTGGATCTTCGTGTCAGACCCTGCAGGTCTGCAACTCAGTGGCAGGGAGGATCCGTCTCGACACGCAGGCTGCGTTTCTTCCACTGTTCAAACTACATGACACACGCAGTATGAGCAGTATGGGCTGAAGGGTTCGGATGGAGATCATGCTAATGTTAACTACACAAAAAAGATTTAGGCTGGGACATTTATACGGGGACTAATTTTCTTTTTATACGGCTTCAAATGAGTCTTAATTTTGTACCGAGAAAGCAGTTTTAGGATATCTGTCTTCTCATTCAGTCATGTACAAAAAAAATATTAATGTGATGCCCCATAAATGATTCTGTTGAAGCATTAGAAAATGATTAAGTTACTCTTTGCAAATCTAAAATCTGTTGCACATGTGCGAGAAACCTGTTTGAGGGCAGGATGAAGTTACTGTGCTGGAGTTTAGTAAATTATTTATAAAATCTTGGAATATGTTTCCTGCCTGCAGACATCGAGCCCTGCCTGGAAAATGAGCTGAGCGAGTTCCCCCTGCGTATGAGGGACTGGCTGAAGAACGTTCTGGTAACTCTGTTTGAGAGAGATGAAGACAACAACCTGCTGACAGAGAAACAGATGCTTAGGGTAAGCTGATTTTTAATTATGCAAAGGAAAGTGTTAAAGTTGTTCAGTTCACAAGTAGATGAAGAGCGGTAATCCTAACATATAGTGCCTAAAAAGCAAATACATTCTTTCCTCCTTATCTGTCTGCAGCAGATGCCTGAAATGGAGCTTATGTTAACTTCTGCTAGTGTATCAAAATGAAGGATGGGCCTCTCCAGTGGGTCACTCAATGCATCACAGGGGTTTTGAAATTATCGAGAAAATCTGGAAAGAAAACACAGATCTGCTGCATACATTTTAGTTTTGGAGTCCTTTGAATTGTTTTTATTTTTGTAATCAGGGACATAAAAAGTGATATTTTCTCTTAAGTATTTCGAATGGAATTGTAAGCCAAAATTATCTAAAGAGAAATCATTTTAATGAAGGGAATAAATAGCAATTACCTCTGAAATGTACATGAAGGAAGCAGCATGTAAAGAAAATATAATACTTAAATAAATAAATGCACTTACTTAACATTTTCTTCTTAAATGACCTGACAACCTTTCGGTAAAATAAGCTAGTGTGTTATGTTAGGCTATGTTGCATTAGCTTAATGTTATGTTAGCTTCTTTAGCTGAGTATGAAACTTGTGAGTATGGCAGTCCTAAAAGGAAAATCAGAATAGCAAATAGTGCAAAGTGGTGTTCAAAGTATATTGGACATTGTAAATGTATATTTACACCACAAATGGTATAGTAACATGATCAGTCTGTACAAAGCAGTCATCTTACACTTCAACAACTAATTTGCAGGCCCAGCTGCTATCTAGCTAGCGAAGGCACCACACACTGTATAAGCAAGTCACCGTCCAGCGTTCAACACCACCTGACTGCCTGCTTTTCAGCACAGTCAGTTACAACAGATCCTTTGCCAGAGACTTGTAAAAATGCCATTTTAGCCTGTCCATGCTCACCCGGTGGAATATTTAATCCCGTGAGTCACTAGTTTAGCGGTACTAGCCATTAGCCTTACAATGCTACTAAACAGCTAAAATAATGGATGGAAAAACTAGCTGCATGAGTTGCCAACAACACCTGTTTTGTCACAAGTTCTGACTTATCAATTAAATGAGTAGCTAGTCTTTTACTTTTCTTCAACGTAAATATAGCCTCTAGGAGTGCTCTGTTTTATTTCTTATTATTTTACTGTGCCAAAAATTTGAGCCTTGAAGGAGAGAGAATCAAAGATTTGTAGTCATTTAGGAATTCATTAAGTATCACATTATGACTTTGTAGAGTCCCCTAAAGAAAGCTATGTGATGAAAATTAGTTTTACACAAACGAAAATGGAGAGTTTCTTCCTCTTCCAACACTTAAATGCCATTCAACACTGTAACGTCACAAAGGTGGAGCAACAAACTGGTTAATATTACTGATAAAAAATAATATTCACAACATTGCAAACTTTCCAGTGCAGAATATGTTAAGTGTTGTTTTAAGCATTTTAAAATCAATCTGACTTATTTATTCTTATGTAATTCCCTGCTATTATATTGTTGGAACTTGACAGACTTTGTGAACAGAAGGTGAAAACTTAACATGGATCCATCCATTCTCATTGAGTTGGAATCGATTTAACTAAAAACTTCCCATGTAACAAAACGTAACAAAAGAGATTAGGTTATGCGACTGCTAATTTGCCCTGGTTGCTATGAGCAACTATTTACTGTTTCATCCAATCTTTTAGGTGAAGAAGATCTACGAGAACGATAAGAGGCTGCAGGCCGGCGATCACTCTCTGGACCTGCTGGCCCATGACTTCGAGAAGAACTACAACATGTATATCTACCCCGTCCACTGGCAGTTCGGCCAGCTTGACCAGCACCCCGTTGATGGGTACGTACGTGGAAAAGATGCTGAAAAGATACAGAGATCAGGCAGAGTTAGCCAGTGTTTGGTTTGGCCTTGAAAACAAGCTTCTTGCAGACAGAGAGCTGATATGTTGACAGTGTGGTTAATACAGAAAAAAATCCAAACTATAATTATAATACAATTCCAATGCTTCAGCATATTCCATCTAAGTTCAAGAAATCCTGATTATGGAGGTTCTGCTGTCATTTTCTGTATGAGTGCTCCCCTAAATGATTCACAAAGTTGTGTTTCAATGTTTGCGTATCACCAGATACCTGACCCACTCAGAGCTCGCCCCCCTGCGCGCCCCTCTTATTCCCATGGAGCATTGCACCACCCACTTCTTTGAGCAGTGCGATGCTGACAGTGACAAATACATCGCCCTGGAGGAGTGGGCTGCCTGCTTCGGCATCAAGGAGCGTAAGTGTCGATCAGCAGATAACCACACACCTGGTTGTCACATTTGTGTATAAATTTCAACACAACATGCACCCTAAACCAGTTTCATACCACTATAGTATTTTCTGTTAATTCCATGTTAAGCTTCTTTAGACTTTGTCAGTTTCAGTGATAATTTTCATTTTGTATCTGTCATGTCCTCTAGAATTACAAAGGGAAATTTATAAATAAAAAAGATTACTTTGAACTGACTTTGCATGTCAGTTTACATGATAACTCATCCCTTATTCTGTGGCATACATTTCTTTAATTGATTTTCTTCTCACACAGCCGATCCAGCTCAACTTAATAAAACTCCTTTTAGAACTTTTAAAAATGTGAACATTTTCAAATTTCTGGGTGGAAATTTAAATTCTATTAGTTTCTATTAGTAGATGTTGACCATAGAAACATGATAGACTCACAGCTGCCCAACACTGCAGCAAGTCTGCATCTATGTTCTCTATATCTGTTATGTTGTAGCTACAGTTTGTTATACTAAATATTATTGCTTCCTTTATTTAACATAAAGAAATTTATCTGTGATATTGCACATAATAATTGACACTTGCATTAATTCATGATTTGCATCTGTTAAATTAATTCTTTATAGTTACATCAGATAAAAAAAACGTGTTTTTAATTAATTTAATCTGAAAAGAGAATTATCTACCTTTAAACATGAGTACAACAAGGGGTATTTGGCTTTAAAAAATGCTGGTATTTCTGTATTTTTATGCCTTCACTGGCCATCAACCTGTAATAATGAGCATTTTGTGTCTGTGTATTGGCAGAGGACGTGGACAAAGACCTTATCATCTAAGTTCCTCTGACAAGCAACAGCAGCATGACACACAACTCTAGTTGCTACTAACCGGACAAGGTGCTGATCCATAAGTTTAATAAAAAAAAGAAGAAGAAACAGTTAAGGTGCTAATTGCAAACTTTTTTTTTTTATTGTTTAAATAATGATCTTTCCTACCTATACCACTAAAAGAAGATTCCAAAAATGAAACGTGCACAGTTTGTACTAACCATCGTGTGTTCATGAACGTCTGAATTCTCTTCTTTGTTAAAGATAACTCCCATTAAGAAAACTAAAAGACCTCTGATGTAAATTTACGTCGTTGACAATATTTTGTGCTGTATTTGCTTTGATGTGTTCAGGGCTTTTTAATTGGAGATCAGTTTGACACATTAATCTCAAGGAGACAAAACTGTAAAGTAAAAAATAAAGTTTCTAAATAAATGGTCCCTTTGCTTGCTTCCTATAGACCAAACTGCTCTGTTTCTGTGCTCCATTAGTGTTAGTGCTGGAATATGTTTTTCTTTTCCCATTTTGTGTATTTAGCTTTTTATTTTTTACGCTTTTTGACTGCTGTTAGAAGAGTTTTTATTTTCCATGCAAATTCTGTGTCCTTGATGAGGACACGTGTGCTGATATTTGAAAACAGGACATTAAAAAGTTTGAATAAAGGGAGGGGGATCTCGCAGGCTGAGAGTTTTTCTCACAAACATGTTTCTACTGACACTGAGCGCACAAGCGATCTCTTTTCATGAATAAAAGACTATAAAAAGATCTGGAAATCTCTGCATGCCTTCATATCTCTCACTGTTCAAAGGAATTTTTATTGAGGTAACCTGACAAGGGACCAGCACGGCGCCATGGCTGTGTTTACAGGACCGGCTTCGCTCCTTTTTCTTTTATTTTTTATTTTTAAATTTTTGCCATTTTTGGGGGACTTTGAATTATACAAAATCTCTTCATAAGAAGATTATCCTCTTGTCTGTTAGTGAAGTCATGCATTAAAATCTTTTGGGTATTAGATCCAGAAAGTACCATTCTTTGAGCTACTGCAAAAACTGCCTCTCGCCTGTTTTTACCTTGAATATTGGTTTTTATTTGAACTTTTTAAAACTTAGTTTCCCAATCAGAGGATGTAGAGAACAGATGTCCAAACTGTGCCTGAAAGGCCATTTTGGAGACCTTGACCTGAACGGTTTGTACTATGTTTTCAATTTTGTTCTGCTTCCCTTTAACACAGATAATGTTCACATATGATCTGATATAGACTTAGAGCTACAGCTACATCATTTCAAAGGGATAGTCAATGTGAAAGTGTTTTTTTTTCTTCTTAAAGGCAAGGCTGAATTCTCTTTATTTATTCACCAGTAACGCAAACTGTACTATACTGATATATACACATCTTAACAAATCTCACAGGTGTTCCCTTTTACCATAACTCTCATCAGTTTGGTGAGTTAAGAAGAACTTTGATTTATTTCTTGATGATGATTATCATATTGCGTTTGTAATTATTGGTTAAACAAGTAATTTACCAAATTTGAGTAGTTAGGATTTTTGTAAATGCAGATAAAGTGACTTTATTTTACATCTGTAAGTTACACCACAAGATCACATGATTTCCTCTATAATTTACTCTGCTCTCCTCTAAATTAAACCCCAATCTGTATTCTTCATGCACAGCTTGTCTGTTGTTTGAGGATCCAAAAAGACAAAAATCTGTTAAATTATTACTTTGACCTGCTAGATATTTAGCAAGAGTGTTCTTAGTGTGATACTTTGTGCCAGTGTGTGTTGGAAAATATAAAGGTTTAGTTCATGCATGGAAAACTGCTCTATGAAATAAGACATGACGGTCATTTAGATAACTATGACCTGTCCTAGAACCACTGGATCATATGCCAATGTTTGATAAGCATTATTTGATCTTGTAGACAGAAAAAAGATGAGGATGTAGTAGCCAATAAATTACAAGTAAATTCACTCATAAACAACATTACCACAACATAATATGTCAAGCCTGATTTAGCTAAAATCAAGGTTTGTTGTGTTTGATGGGTACAATAAAGATTGAAGCTGCTCAAAGATGTTTAAACTTTACACTTTAAATGTTTGTATCTATCATTTTTACATTTACCTTAGACCCTTAAACACTGTGGTCTCACTAAAGTAATTACAGTGTATATATCTGTGTCAAAGAAACAGTAAAATATGTGAAAGGAAAACTTATGGACACCATGTTCGCACACAAACGTCCATATAGCTGAGTTTGTATATGCTTTTGCTCCAGCAGTCTTCGGTCTGTTCTCTGCAGCTCTGCTGTACTTGTGTGTTTGATTTTCACTAGCTGGCTGTGTACAAAGCTGTCTTTGGTCCCCTGGGAGACAGCAGAAGGAGAGACAGAGCACCTTGTTACCATTCCCACCCGCTCATCCAGACTCCAGTTTAAGAATGTGAAACAACAGCCGGGCCTGGTCCAGAAAGCCTAAGGCCCCTCCTCTCTGCTGCAGCTAGCAGCTCCTCGCTGCTAGCTTTCTTTGCCAAGAAAGCAAACAAAGGAAGTGCTTAGGAATCTAATATTTTTTATTTATTTATTTTTTTCAAGTCTCGTACATTTTTCTTTCTTTTATAAAAGGAAGTCCTTCACTGGAAACTTAAGAGGATTCAGCTTTCATGTCCTCATTACCCAGATACATTACTACACTTTAGTTTTTATGTTAATCAAGTGTGATTTATTGATAGTGATGTTTGGGATGTTTTAAATAATGCTCATAAGTGACTTATTTTACTGAGGAATTATATTTTGTATATATTTGTATATTGTATATACATACAATAACCCCCGAACTCGTTGGTGGACACCAGCAGGTGTCCTATCGCGCCTTTTTGGCCTGTGGGACTCCAGATGCAGCTGATGGGTATCGGCGGGCTAAGCGGAGCGCAGCTTTGGCGGTCGC
>JBAMHW010000007.1:7509709-7521006 GCA_037177495.1 Rhadinocentrus ornatus | reverse complement strand
CATGTTTATATACATGTTTATATATATATATATGTTTATATGCATGTTTATATACATGTTTATATGCATGTTTATATGCATGTTTATATATATATATGTTTATATATATATATGTTTATATATATATATGTTTATATGCATGTTTATATATATATGTTTATATGCATATTTATATATATATATATGCTTATATGCATGTTTATATATATGTTTATATGCATGTTTATATGCATGTTTATATACATGTTTATATATATATATATGTTTATATGCATGTTTATATACATGTTTATATGCATGTTTATATATATATGTTTATAAGCATGTATATATATATATGTTTATTTGCATGTTTATATGCATGTTTATATATATGTTTATATGCATGTTTATATATATATGTGTTTATATGCATGTTTATATACATGTTTATATATATATATATGTTTATATGCATGTTTATATACATGTTTATATGCATGTTTATATACATGTTTATATATATATATATGTTTATATGCATGTTTATATACATGTTTATATGCATGTTTATATGCATGTTTATATATATATATGTTTATATGCATGTTTATATATATGTTTATATGCATGTTTATATACATGTTTATATACATGTTTATATGCATGTTTATATATATATATGTTTATATATATATATGTTTATATATATATGTTTATATATATATATGTTTATATATATATATGTTTATATATATATATTCTCCGCTACTTGGAGTTGGACATTAGTCTGTGTTGTAAGGTGATTCCACGTTGTGGGGTCCTGGTGGTAAACGATCCCGCTGGCCCTGGATCTTCTGTTCCAGAGATTCTGGGGATGAATGTTATTCGCCGTTGCTACCAGGAGCTTTTGGGGTCCCATGGCCACTTTCTGTTCAACTTACCTGACGTGACACAGTCTCCTGATCCAGTCACTGAGGCCCTGCAGCAGTGTTACCAGACCAAAATGAAGCATCATGGTCAGGTAGTTGGTAATGTTAGGGTTCAGGAATCTTGAGCAGTGCAAATCCCTAGGAGAGATATGAAGCTTGTGGCTAGTACATGCCCTGAGCAGTTCTCTGGCCAAGCTTTGTTGTTTGAGCCCCCAGAGTCTGGTCTTCCATCCGGGCTGCTGGCCTCTCCATGTCTGGTCCAGGTTGTAAGGGGGACGACCTACATTCCTGTCATCAATGTAGGGACCACGGATGTTGTCCTTTACGCACGAGCTCGGCTTGGGGCTTTAAATTTAGCCGATGTGGTCAGTCTTCCATCTGGGGTCACTGAGTTAAGGTCATCTGCTATGGTTTCTTCTCAGGTGGCTTCCTCTCTGGAACAGTGTGGCTCAAGCAGTTAACTTGTTTGCCCAGAAAGAAACAGACCGAGCCTAAGTCCAGTTAGTATTGCAGGGGTTTATTTCATTCTACTCTGCTTATGAGGGTGATTTGGGGTGCACCAACCTGATCTCTCATGACATCCCTCTGGTGGATGACGTGCCCATCCAGCAGAGGTATCGGTGCATCCCCCCCTCCGAGTATGAAGCTGTCAAAGCACATATTAACCAGCTTTTGGAGAACCAGGTGATATGGGAGAGCAGCAGTCTTTACGCCTCCTGGTTAGAAAGAAGGATGGCAGCCTCCATTTGTGTGTTGATTAATGCTTGCTTAACAATAAGACTAGGAAGGATGCTTTCCCTTTACCTTGCATTAAGGAGAGCCTTGACGCTTTATTGGGAGCCCAGTGGTTCTCAACCCTGGATCTGGCGAGTGGGTACAACCAGGTACCCTGCTTTGAAATAAAAAAAAACAACAACATAGGACCCTTTGCAGCACATCAAAGTTATGGGTCTAAGTGAAAATCAAAACAAACCCTATCTTTGTTTACACAGCTGCATCTGCAGCAGTTTATAAAAGCAAGTTTGAGAAAAGCTCCTCACTTGCTACTTGACACGATTAAAAAAACGTTACAAGGTAGCAGAGGCCCGGGACATTATCATGCAGTCTAAACCAGAGGACCCTGAGCACAGGGGTGGAATCTCAGACAGGACGACCAATAGCGACACTGACTCTGCCGATGAAGTTGAGGTCTACCTCCCGGGGGCTGAATTATCATCCACTAGCTCCTGTGACTCCACGGAAGAAGGTGAAGAAGCCACAGAAGACCTGTCTTGGAGGTCTAAGAGTGGCAAAATCCAGTGGTCACCAACAAATTCCACGGCGCTCCAGTGGAATCCTCCAGACACAGGGATTTCCCCAGGACCCACCCGCTATGCCCTGGCTCAGATTAATGAGGTGGTGGACTACTTCAGTTTATTTTTCAAAGAGGAGCTGACCAGCTTGATTGTGAAATATACAAACCTACATGGAAGGAGGATGGTCGCCGAGGGACATTGATGGCACTACCATACGTGCCTATTTTGGTCTCCTGCTGTTAGCTGGCGTTTACCGCTCCCGCGATGAGGCACAATGAGGAAAAGTCGCCCAGAGATTCCCACTGAGCTCCTGCAAACAAGGGGAAGAGAGACTTGCTCCTCCGTGTTTACCTTAACGGAAACACACACTCTTGTGTCATACCTGCTGAAGCAGGGCAAAAATGTTGTCCTGCTGAGCACAAAACACCGAGTGCCGGAGATCAGTGACGGTGAAAAGAGGAAACCGCTGTAAAGGAGGTGTGGATACCATGGATGAGGTATGTATATTCATTCCATAAATGAAAGCACATTTTGTTCTTTTTTTTTTTTAATTTGTGGTTTTCTGAGATGTTAACCATTCAGCATTTTAAACATTTTTCCCCCTTCTTTGGTTCTTGTTTGTTTAGCAGATAATTTCCACATACAGCTGCTGGAGGAAGACCAGACGGTGGCCTATGGCAGTGTTTTTCAACATGCTGGACATCGGTGCCCTCAATCCATATATTCTGTGGACCGCTGTGGATCCAACATGGAACCAGGGGAAGTCCCACAAACGAAGGCTGTTCCTTAAGGAGCTGGGGAAGAAGCTCGTCATCCCACTGATGGTCCAGCGACAATGCCTACCTAAATCAGCAGGTGCTTCTTGCCGAATACTTGAGACTCGGTCAGCCTCAAGTGACCCTGCCTCCATCTCAGCCAATCCTAGCACCAGCTCCAACCCCAGCCACACCCCTCACTGTGTGAGGAGGCAGTGTGCACTGTGCTCTGGCAGAAGAGTTGTGCAATGCACCTGCAATAATTGCAAAAACCTCTTTGCAAGGAGCATTACTTTACAGTTTGCAGCTCCTGCCTCCCCTGAACTGTTCCCACCATATGTTGTCGTTGTGATTTTGTAATATCTAGATATTGTTCTTGTTCAGTTTTCTGTTAGTATGAATGTATGGTGTTCTAATAAATGACTTGACTTGTTATATGGACAGTAGATGAAGCTCTTTGTTACAGCACACATATAAAAATTATGTTTGATATCTATGATTAGGACTGATAAGGGTTTAAAACAGTAAATAACAATTAATGTGAAAATAATTAATTTAGAATTAATATAGTGTAATGTATAACTTGATTTTTATGTGCACATGTTTGTGTGTTAGGGTGCAAAACTATATATATATATATATATATATATATATATAAATATTTATTTCTTTGCTAATCATTAACATATATCGTGATGCAATAATGAAACCATAAATAATCCAGTTAGCATAAAATATATAGAAAATTTATTCATTTTTGTGTTATTAGACCATAAAATGGAGATGCACCATGACCAAAGTTCGGTAATGTAGTGGGTAAAAAGATTGAAAATTCATTAATCATTGATATGGATTATTAGAACTGATGCTGGTTAGGGTGCAAAAGGGGAATTTTTTTTAAAAGGGTGCCAGAGGGTTAAGTGGTTCATAGGTCAGGGTTAAGCAGCTTTCCAAATTAACACATTCCTCTGAAAATGGTCAGGTAGAAGAACTGAATAGAAAATGAGAAAGAAAAAAGCAAAGAAAACATTAAAAAGAGTCAGAAAGATGGAAACAATTGAACAAGAGCACAAAAAGAGGTTATTCTTTTGTTGAGAAATGCACAGATATAAATTTACTCATCAACATTATTTTGGAGAATAAAGAAAGCTCATAGCAGGAATTTATTTGCCATTTTTAATACTTTTCTTTAATGATTACACAGATCCTTGAGTTGAGTAACAGAAAGCAGAAGATCCAACTCCAACAATCTTGACAATGTTCAAAAACAGGTAAAGAGAATTTTGTTCAGAAAACCTTTAATCGTTAATAGAATTAGTAGTATGACATATTTCAATAAATATTTAGATATATACAGATACAGCAGAAACGGTACATTCTTTTTTTTTTCTCTTCAAATTGCTTCACATTTTTTGTACAAGCCAAAATATCTGCCATTGTATTTATATTCATGCAAAATATAATTTCTCAGATTAATGAAAAGTAAAAAGGATTTGCTGATCTTTTTTTCATCCTGCTTTGATGTGCACTCTCAGATTATAAGCATCATAATGAGCATTGTAAATTTTGCAAATTAAACAGGTGCACTTTGTGCCAATACACAATAGAAGCAAGTAAAGCAAAATTAAGGCCATTCCAACTTGTGCAAAAAAAGTCCTAAATTAATAATAATTAATAATTTTAATCTTTCCTTTAGTTCACAGCAGTTTAGGGGTCACTGTATTTTTCCTTCTCCCTCAGGGCGTCAGATTGTACAATACATACAATAAAATACAACACCCCCCAAAAAACAACATAGAATTATTATTAATCAACAAATCAAACCATGCGTCTTTAAAATCCATTTCAGAACCTAAGGATATATAAACATCCAGAAACTCATCGTTCTTGTTCACTCTTTAGTCCATCTGCATCACACTGCACCATGATGTAATATAAACTCAGCATCTACCTTATATTATAAAGCTCTCCCTACCCCAAACTCACATTGAATGATCAATGACTCATATAGTTGTGAGGCCTATGACAAACTAAAATGACTATGATACACACATGACCCACACGAGAGGAAAGGGTCATGAAGCTTGGTAAATGGTGGTTGAATGAATGCATGATATGCTTGTAGGTCCTTTTTTGTATTCTTTCTAGTTGCATATTCAACCCCATATGGCACGAGAAGATATGTATATGCATTCTAGAAAATGGCTGACTGCTGTTGGCTCGTGGAGAGAAGTTCCTCTAGTTTAGGTGTTTATGGCACAGAAGGAAACAATGAGTCACTCTATGGTTTCTTGCTCGGGTTTAGGCTGTGATCAGAGATGTGGAGGTGGAGACAGTCTGAGCTGGTTTAGATCGAGTATGTCATTCTGTAGATGAACCATTTTTCATTTGCTGGTACTAATTTCTCAGTCTTTAAAAGCTTCATCACCAACCATTTATTCTATACCAAATGATTTAGCTTATAGAAGCTGCCTTTTGGTGCAAAAACACAGGGTCTGATGTGTCACAACATACCTTTTAAGTGGCAAATAAAATGATCACATTTAAGATGCTAATAACTTGTATTGGCAACAAGATTGTTCAATCTTCTTCAATGTTCAAGCTAGTTTTTGGGGCAACTGAAAGATGTTTTTTGTTAGAATTTTGCATGAAAAAAAGAAATTAAATAAAAAAAGCAAATTTGCCAAACATGAGATAAGTGGGACACAAAACTCCAGTCAGGTGTTGAAGCTAGCATGCCTGCTTCTCTCACATTTTGCTACATTGCTGCTACATATGTAAGCAGAAAAGCTGCCATTAACAGAGAGCTAATTTAGATACTATTTAAAAGCTGATTTAAGGAAATACATTTTTGGTTTAAAGCAGAATCGCCAATTGCAAGCAGTGATCAGTTCCTATCCAAAAAAAGCTAAATAGCATGTTTAGCTATTTGCTACTTTCTGACTAGCTTGCTATGCAGCTGTTTTCACTCTTTTCTTGTTAGATTTCTACTTACATAAATGTAAAGTTGAAATTTGAATTCTGTAGCCTAAAATTATTTGTAAATAAATAAAGTTATGTCCAGCTCAGGTTTGCTACTTTATGCTAAGAGTTTTGATATGCTAACAGTTTTGATTTTAGACGAAGCCTGGAGTTTGCTAACAAACTAAACAAAAAACAAACAAAAGCAATAACAAAACAAAAAACAAATAAGATATGCTACATGTCTGAGCTGACCCAACAACACTATCTTTTTTTTGTGCGTGTGTTTGTTTGGTTTGTTTGTGGTCATAAATTACTTTTTAAAGTCAAGGACAGATTCTTATGTTGAATGCTATGGGATAAAACCTTGGATTGTTCTGATGAATCCTTAAAAAACTTAGTCCTCAATTTGAATATGAACAGAAGAATATGTAGCATTGCCCTTCAGATTAGTCTTAAACACCCCTAGAGTTTGGATAAAACAAATTACATGACTTGACGTGTCATGTAAACAAGGATAAACTGTACCAACAGATTAAAGCAAATAAAAATTATGCAGACCTCAATATAAAAGGGGTTGGGTTAGAATCACTGCTGTGTTCCCTGGATTTATATGGCACATAATGGGATTGAATGGGGTGGTTCAATATGGGATTAGAAGGGGTTGCACATTCCCAGGGCCTATATTCTTCAAATAATGGATGCCTAACAATATATTATTTTAACAATATTAAATTGCTAGCAGAAAACCGGACTTGGAAAAACATGACCCTGGGACATGATCCTGTGATTGGCATTTGAAATGTACTTGTATAGAAACATGGATTTTTCCTTCTAGGTAGAGTAAGTCCAATCACTACTATTTTAAATTGGACTTTGGTCAAACAGATAGTGTGGCTCATATATGTCTGCATACTGAAAGAGGAATATGTGTGGCCTAATCATTTAGGAAAGTTCATCCTTCATCTTTTTTCTATAAATTTAGTGAAAGATTAGAGGCGGGAGCGGATATTAATGTATTGAGCTTTACCAGCTTGCACATACCTGCCACAATCTAAACAGAGCTAAGTGGAAAAACTATTTCATATATTTAATTGGTGCATAAACTGAGATTTTAAAGGACAATTTTGAATTGTTACATATTATTTTGGCCAATAATGTTAAGCTAAGCTAAGCTTAGCTATCTTCTATGATATCCATGTTCTCATGTTATTTTAAGAGCTGAGAAAATTCTTTGAGATTTATGAATAAAAAGCTCACTTTTTAAATGAATAGGCCATAAATTCAAAGAACAGTAAAAATACAATAAATCTTTATATTAAATCAGTTTAGCTTTAGCTTTGCTACAAAACTGTAGCTTTGCTACTTTCAAACTATAACCTCTGTGAATTTCTGCAGTAAAGAAGCACTTTGGGGTATCTTCAGCAGACTATGCAAATGACTGAGGTAAAATACTAAGCAGACATTTGTGCACACAAAGAACATCAAGCTAGATTTATAAACTTTCACTTAAAGTTCCGATTGGCTCAGTTTTACTCGATCTGCTTCACGCAGATCCCTTCCAAGAAACAGTAATTCCCACATTAATTTGCAGGGATTGGGCAAAAGTGCCTGCGGTCGCTTCCTGTCACAGACATTCTTAAAAGTAATCATGACTTTGTTTAGCGGTCAGCAGTGCAATAAGTGAAACAGAAATCTCTGAAGACAGCTTACAGATGCAAAAGCTAATAGTATGGAAAAAATTATAATTGCATATACTGATCATTGC
The DNA here is from genome assembly GCA_037177495.1 of Rhadinocentrus ornatus. Classification (NCBI taxonomy): domain Eukaryota; kingdom Metazoa; phylum Chordata; class Actinopteri; order Atheriniformes; family Melanotaeniidae; genus Rhadinocentrus; species Rhadinocentrus ornatus. The sequence continues at coordinate 7,513,316 of JBAMHW010000007.1, read as the reverse complement.
ATAGAGAAGCCTGGTGCAAAGCAAAATCATCAGTCAAAGCAATCTGTCCAACTTATCAGATCCCATCCAACATGGCAAAATAAACCCTACGTTTACTCTGTGTAGGTGGCATAGCTTTATGAAGTTTACAGCTACAGTTGGCGCATGTAAATGAGATGGAAGTACAGTTAATTAAGGTATAACAGGTCTTATAATCTGTATAGTTTACGACATATATCCTCTCAGCTGGGGTGGGGGTTGTAGGTGTCACATTAAGGCAGGGTCAAAGCAAGGAAGCACTACAAGGATGTAAACATATTAATGCTTCAGTTCCCAATCAACACGGCAAGGAAAGCGGATGAGAAACAACTTTTTTTTTTTACTCCGTCCAGGGATGGAGCTGGTCTTTCTCTCCTGCTGATGGAAACTAAAATCCCAGTGATCAAAAAACCAAGAAGAAGCACATCAGGAGACATCAGCTGCTGACATCAAACCCTCCCTCCAGACGAAAAGGTTGGCGCTGAAGAGCGTAGCACAGCCACAAGTGACATGTTTAGTTGGCACATGAAAGAATTTAAAGTCCAAAAAAACCTTAAGAAAACCAACAAATGCAATATGAAATAAATTACGGACTGACAGAAGGTCACGTTTATCACAGATACTCTTCAGCACTGCTTGTCCAGTGTTTTTGTTTCTCTCTTTTTTCTTTTTTTTCTTGTTGCTGTCGTTTCTCTATTTTCCTTAAGTCCAGTCATGTGATTTGCAGCAGCAGCAGCATCAAACCTCAAATGTCTCTGCAGTTTTTGTGGTGTTGGCAGCGGGAGGGCGGGAAAGCTTTGACAAGTGCTCGCAATACACGTTTGAAGCAAATCGAGATATATAGAATGCAAGATCCTTCCATCACTCTATTTAGTGGAAGCACTGATCCACTTTCCTTCCTTTTTTTTTTTTTTTCATTTTTTGGGGTGAAACATCTTTAATTCCAGATGTCCACCTTTGGAGACAAAGTTTATACATTTTTTTCCAATTATAATAGATATATGAGTATATTACAGTACTGTATACCTCTTGCACGTTCCTGGCCCCGTTCTCACAACATGTTTTCATATAGAATTATATATCTGTCGTCACACAAAAAAACTGAAATCAAATACAAGATCTCCTTATTGTCTCCTTTTTGTTCCAGTTTGTTCACTTCTTAACAGTGTCTTGGGTGAGCCTGAAAAAGTTTGTTTACTTTTTCTTCTTTTCTTTAATATATTGCCACATTCATATATCATGCATTTTACTGCATTGCTATTGCACTGGTCCGGATTATTCAGGAGCTGGATAGAGACGGGAATAGGAGCTGGGATTTAGGAAGTGGGAGAAGAATGAAGGGAAAACAAAAGGATAAGTGCTTCAAAAGATAAGCTCAGGTAAAGTTTGGGAAGGTTAACTGCCACAAAAAGCAACTTATCCTCGACTGAAAGAAGAGGTTATAAAAAGGGGATGAGGACAAAAGGCTTGGTTGGAAAAAAGAAGCAATTATATCTCCTTGAAATCATCTTCTTCTTTTTTGTTTCTTCTGTATCACTGCCCTCCTCCTCTTTGTTTTGAACTACTGCTTGTGGATGTCCTCGCTGCGGATGATCTTGTAAGTGATCCAGTAGAAAATATTAAAAATGAGGAAGACAAGCGGGAAGGCCACGCGGGACACCGTGTCAATACGCTTGGCCCGACCGATGAAGAGCTTCTTCATCTCCTCAATGCTCTTCTCGGGCGCGGCCGAGGTCGGGGCGTTGTTGTTGTTGCCCTTGATGGCCATGCCGTCTTTGGCCTGCAGGCAGGTGGGGCCCATGCCGTAGCCGGGGAAGCTGAAGCGCCCCTCGCCCGTCTCATCCTCCTGAAACACAGGCCAAGACTCAGGCTGTTAGGAACCAGAGAAAGACATTACTGTTGGAGGTGTGTGTAGGTGTGTTTTATGTGAATTATGTGTATGTATTAGCTCAGTGTGAATGCAGAGATTCAGACATGAAAACCTAGTAACACTGATGGCATGAACTGACTGTATGACTGAAAAAAAATGGAAATCTTTTAAATTTACTTTTACATTCCTAGTTTAAATCTTCTATCACAGCATCATGTGACTAAAGGATTTGTTTGGATTTACTTCAAGCATGACACCACAGACAAGACTATAAGGCATTGCTACATATACAAGATAACTTCCAAGTAACACTGACAGGTATTTAAAAATTTACAGAAATTTGGTTAAAGGGAAGGATATTAATATAGTTTCTGTTTGTTCAGGAGGATAGTCAGCCCTGTTTAAAGCTTAGCACAAAGAGCAAGAATCAGGACGAAACTGCAAACTTTACATTAAGTCAACAAAATCAACATAATGTGAGCCATTAGTTTGTGCAGTACCATTTTGATCTTAATGGAACCACACATGACCATATTTGGAAAATAAAGTGGATTGATAGAGCAGCACCTGAAAGACTATTAAATACAAATATCATTCTTTAAGGACACATTTGTATTTAGCTATGGATTTATTTCAGAGGGAGCACCCTTGCGCCTATCGCACAATGACATCTAAGTCTGTTGGAGCTTGACCTTTTCTTTCAAGAACGGTGTCAGATTGTTAGGGTTAAGCTTGACAAAGCATTTTCTACATGTAGATTCCCTGCCTGCAGGCAAAATCAGGTAAGTCATGCCTGATATAAAGAAGATAAGATGATGACTTGTATCAGCTGTAAGATTGACAGACATGTTTTTCAGCATTGTGAGACAAGTCGATGATTGACTGAAAGAAATCTGAAGTGTATTGAAAACCTGTCTCCTTTGTGTTTTGGGTGTTTAATTTACAATTTAAAACATCTTAGCATTGTGTTAGCATTGTAGCTTGTTCTTTGTAAAAATGTGAAGCTGTATAGAGACTTAGAATGTATTGGGAAAAGTATTGGGACATCTAGACATCCCATTCTTAATCCGTAGGGTTTAATATTGAGTTGGCTTACCCTTTGCAGCTGTTATAGCTTCAGTTTTTCTGGGAAGGATTTTTACAAGGTTTAGAAGTGTGTTTAAGGAACTAAGGTGAGGTCAGGCAGTGATACTGGACAAGAAGTCCTGGGTCAAAGTGAACTCTTAGTTCTGTCCAGTCAGTAAAAGTCAGTCTAATAATGTCTCTTGTCTTATTTCTTGCTTTGCCACTCCTTGTCTTTCTTTTCTTTTCTTCTCTTCCTCTTCCTGTTTTCTTGCATTTCTTTGAATCAACAATGGTGCATAATCAAATGACCAATGTGTTGATATCCAGTTGCTGGGGTGTGTCGCAGTATGTAATTTAAAGTCAGGTGTAAAGTGTTGCAGTAAACTGAAAGAAGACGTCGTGAAATGCTGTTTCTTAGCTTCGGAATGGTGGTGGACATTAATGGTTCCAGGAACGTACAAAATTTTTGTCACCATCAAAAACAAGTCAGAAACAGTAGCACTGATGCCAAGCTTGTGTCACCTCTTGGTATAATTAATCAATATGAGCTGAAGCTGGACACAGAGTATGTTTGTCTCACAAATTGATGGAAGTAAGGGGATGAGTTGAGTTCAACATAAACATTGACATAGGGTGGGAGACTGTATGGACACA
>JBAMHW010000007.1:7488343-7505265 GCA_037177495.1 Rhadinocentrus ornatus | reverse complement strand
GGACAACCTGGGGAGATTGAGAATCTAAATCAGTTACCGATACAGTCCTTTAGAGGTCCCAAGTTTGGATTATACACCAACACCTCATTTACAATGTTACAACATCCATGTTCTCTGAATTTATACCTTAGAGAAGCTAGGATGGATTACACTTCAAGCCCGAGAAAATGTCTCGGATTCATCTAGACTGACCACTTGAGATTTAATTCTGCATCTCGGCTTAGATTTGATTTTATCTGTGTAATAACTGTGACTCCTGCTACAGAGGAAAACACATTTGTCATCCTGTGAGGGCAGCGGGAACTATTTGGCCACTTTATATTGTCCACATTCAGACTCTGTGTGACAGAAGGATGTCGGCTGTTTGGATTTTATGCAGTCTCCATGAAGAATCTACTTTGTAATGCATTTACATCGTCTACATTATGCATTAATTTGTTGTATTACACAATTATAAGGCACAATTACAAGGTGCTGTTGTTTGGCAACAGTCAAATATGATATGATAGGAGTCGCATATGATTGGTTAAGGAAGCAGGTAGCAGGAAAGAGCTACACAGTGCACTGAAGTTGTTCCGTCACGTTGCTCTTGTTTTGAAAAAGCTTAACAAAGACATTGTTGATGTAGAGAGACAGATTTTTCATAGGGAAGTTTCCTTTTATCCCTCGCAACAAATGAGAACATTTGAAATTATTTTTACTGCAAAAAATTCCTAATTATTTAGCCTTTAATCAACCAGTCTGGTCTATACAACTCCAGACTCCAGATCAATGACTGTGACCCAACACCACCACCAGTGCACCCCAGCATTCATTCTTTTCTACACACCTGTTTTTTGTTGGTGACAATTTGTGACTGAAAAGACGTTTTTTGGGGGAGGGGGGAATAGAACTCTAAATTAATGCTCTATAACAGTCGTAGATTTAATTTGAGTGGTATAAAGTACTAAATCTCTTTATTTTTCAGCAGTTGCCCTTCCGGTTCTACCCCAGCTGGAGGTTTTCCCTTCCTGTTAAAAGGGAATTTTTCTTCTTTGTTGCCCGTCACCTTATACAGGTTCAGAATGGGGGAATTAACTGAAGACAAAATTAGATGCAATATGTTGGTTTCCTTAGCTAAACAGTTATTTTTCATTAACTGGCTTCATGTGAACACAATTATTATAAACTGGACTAATGTGGACGTAATGGATACAATGGATATGTTTTAACTGGATTATAATTGCCAGCTTGTGAACTGGATCTTAAAAAGTGCCTTGAGCTCTCACATTAATGTATGCAATACAAACAAACAAACAAACAAACAAACAAACAAACAAACAAACAAACAAACAAAAACAAACAACAAAACTGTGAACTAAATTGTTTTTGATTTGCTTATTTTTTTTAAATTTTTCATGCTAATGAAATATCAACATAAAAATAAGTTTTATTAGATTGAGTTAAAAACAGGAAAATTGTTATTTATTAGTAAATTGACAAAACAGAAAACTAATAATAATAACAAAAACTCTTCAGATTATTAATTAATGAATCTTTGTGAATGCTTTACAGACAGCTGGACTCTTGTTCCTGGTCCTGCTGTTAAGATCAGAAACATAACCTGAAGGATGCAGTACAATGTCATCAATTCAAGATGTCTACTGACACACTTGTCCTCTGGGAGGTGGAGATACACTGAACCGGAGTTTTAGCTTTTAGAGCGCTGATGAAAAACTTGCTACTTCATGCAGTTGAAGAGACATCTGCATAAAAACAAGGGGATAAAAAACTTGTTTTAATGCTACCCTAAGTGTAAAAACTGTATTAGATTGACAAAGATCCCTAAAGCCACGGAGTATAGAAAAAAACATCCCATCAGCATTAGTTATAGAGCAAAAAGAGCTCCTTTTAGAGTTAGTATCATATTCTTCTGCACTAAAACAGAGGAGAAATTTATACCTCACAGCTACGCACCATTGGCTTGTAATGAAAGCAGCATTGGGCAAAATCTGCACACTTGCTCGACCATGTTTCTACACAATCTTGTGATTTTCTTCTTACTAGCTGTCCTCCGTTTGCTTCCGCTGGAGTCCCTGCTTGCATTAAACTGTGCTGCCTCTTGCTCATCTAGCCGCTGACCTGGAAGGATTATTCACATGATCTGCTGCTCTGTTCTTTTCTCTCTCCTCTTTTCTTCCTGTTCTTCCACTGGATCTAAATAACACACAGGGAAGCCACGATCCCTTTCACTTCATGCATTAAATCTGACGTTTAGATTTAAATGTCAGTAACGGTTCACTGCAGCTTAATGTAGGGTTAAATTTAGCCTTTAACATGATGAAAACATGGACTTTGACTTGGGTGACTATGCAGAAATAAGCATGAAACTATATTTCAGTTAAACTGTAGTTTCAGTAATTATTTAGGATTGATTTCATGATGTGACTCTCTTAAGCTGACCAGGCATTAAAACAGATATGAGGTGACATTTTAGTGATGTTAAGTTGCTGCAGACCAAACCCCTGTACATAAAAAATGGAAGCACCTACTGTCTGTCAGCAATAGCCACTAGGTTCTGGCTTTAGAGCATCTGTGTGCAGACGTCAGTTCCACCCTCTTCTCCAGATATCGTCATTTGAGGCTCCAGAAGAAAACCACAAGCCAAACTTGAAGCTTCATGACCAGAGTTTACAAACAACAGAGAAATGTCATAATTGCTGCAACCAATTATTATTGTATTGATTGGACATGAACTAGTCAGTTAATAGGGATCACTTCTGAATTCGATGTGCAAACATGCAGAAATAATAATGATAATAATCCAAGCAATCCTGCTTAATTGCATCTCCACACAAGATTTGGTGTTGTGGTATCCCACTTTATGTGTAAGACATTGGCCTTTTGTAAAAGCCTCATGTAAATTCATGTTCTCACTAATCCACTAGCTTTTAAGACTAATAAGGGCAAGAGGTGAAAGTATTTTCTCAGCCAACAGGGAACCACATAAATTTGGATATTAGCATAAAAACCTGAAATGTTATTTGGCTCCATTGAGGTACACTCAAGAAACTAAGTGACATCATTACAAATGCAGAAAACAAACTTAATTCTTATAGGAAACAATGCAAACACCACTTTTATCTAATCTACACAAAGTGAAAGTGTCGTGCAGCACTTGACTGCCGACCTGTCAATCCAGAGGTTGATTTCAGCCTAAGAGATCACTGATCACTCCCACTGCACTACGGGTCTCTTAATCCCTGTGTTCTCTTATCTGCCTATGTCCTCAAAGCTGCTGAACAGCCTGTGAGATCAAGGCATTTAGAGCAAACCAGCATGTAGAGCTTCTCCCTCATCAAAAGAAGAAGAAAAAAAACAAGCCACCTAATCTTTGCTAACGAGCTAATTATAGCCGATCAATCAGGAAGTCTGTTTCCCTAATAAGACACTGTCATTGTGGAACAGTGAGATGTTGTCTGTAGCTGCAGTGGGGGGAGGTCATCACCATTTCTCCAAATGTACAGCTTTTTCCCAGAAGGCCGAGCGAGCCAAATACAGAGCCAGCTGCAGCGGAGAAAGCAAGCCAGGGTTGCTTCTCTTTTTCTCTTCTCACGTTGCTGAGGTGAAACTGGAAGAAGACAGTCATCAGGCTTTAGGAGCCCTTTGCCTCCAGGCTAAATGAAGCATGCTTTTATGTACTTTGTTTTTCCAGAATGCTATGTGGAATTTATATTTGATGTATCTGACAGGAGCAGTTGTACCCCAGAGGGAATCATACCTCATTTATTTTATTGGAAACCTGTCCTGATCTAAAAATACTCATTTGTATTCTGATGTGTTTAAACTTGAAAACCTGTGCTAAAGATTGTTGTGACAGAAATGGAGATGAGAGGCATAGATGTTAGACTTCCCTTTGATTTTTAAAGCGGCTCTGTGTGTTTCAGTCTGGAGAGCTTGTGTTAAACAAGCGAGCTGCCAGGCGGGCCGACCATTCAAGGAAGAGGAGCCTGTTTATCTGATCTCAGTGTAGTTGCTTTGCTCCCCCAGCGGGGGGGTGTGTGTCTCTGCCTCCACACAGAGGAGCCTACTCTGCTCTCTCAGGGCTGCAGTGTCTGTCCATTTGATGCCCTCTCGTTCTGTCTTTCTAATTAGAAAGCCCCCTGAAGCAGGTAGCCTGAGCTCGATTGCTTCTTCTGCTCTTTCTCTGTCTCACTTTCTCTGGATTATCAGTGTCACTAACAAATCAATAAAGTATCTGGGTAGAAACCACAGAAATCAGCACAATGGGGACTGCTCCAAATGCTGCTGCTGCAGCTACCTGCATTGCAACGACAGGTTCACGTTCAGCCCTGAAATACGAGCTGAAGTGCAGCATTGGATTTGTGTCAAGGCAGGGATGTTAGTGCTGGAGCATGAATTCTGAATTACACATCCAGCAATTTAAGCTTAGCAATCAGACTAACCAGACACATTTTATCTGTATTGACAGTCTCCTGAAAAGCTAGAACATTCCTACAAGAAATTAAAGACCTGTTTGCTCATACTCTTAGTTTTCTTTCTTTTGTTTTTCAAGCACTCACTGCAACAAAGCACACTTTCAAGGCAGCGTTGCAGTTGCATAAAAGTCACAAAACCCTGGCGGACATAGTTCACTCAGATCATAGAGACCTCCAGCTGTACTCAGCTGCACCTTGGAGCTGTTCATCACTGTTGTTGCCATAAAGGGAGTAAACAAATTCCTCCTGGGAAATGCTGCTCCAATCCAATAAATCATACCACCACAAAGCAATTACTATGCAAAGCCGTTGACGTGTGCTAACCGTGATGGTAATTCCCATAAAGTACAACTAGGTGTAAAAATATACTCTGAATATACTCTACCCAACTGAGACGATTCTTTGTCTCTGTGTTCCCTCTGCTAATCACAAGAAAAGTAAATTTGTTTCTAAGAAATAATGAGCTGTTACTGTCAAGGACTGTCAGAGATACAATAATCTTCTTGCAAATGTAAATGCAGCAAAACATTGATCTCCAAGTGCGCGGAGAAATGCATGTTTGATCAACTGAACAGAAAATTTGGCCGTAACTCAGTGCGAGTCTGTGGCTGCCTCACCAGTGATGAACTGCATCAGTTACTCCGTCTGGCAGTCACATCACACTCAAAGGTTAAACACACTCAAGTTAAGCCTCCATGCTGTCAGTTTGATGTTCAAGCCTCTTACACACTGGACAGAGTTCCAAGTACCCACAAACCTCTGGCTTTATCTTCAGGTACACCATTAGCACTCATCCCCCAATTCAAATGACTCTGCAGAAGGAAAAATTACTTGTCTCTCCAACTGCATTTAGTTTCATGGTTAAATGGAAGAAATGTACATTATTATCATTAAACAGTATTTTAGTTTTTTCAGCGAGCGTGAGTTCTTTTAAAGCCATGAAAAAACAAAACACAATATAGTATTTATATACTTACATCTAACCAAATAGCAAGAGAAAAGGAAGTAAACAGTAAAGTGCAGAAAGTATGGAAAAAACTGGTGGTAAAGCTATTTACTTGTTTCAGTTGAGCAGCACATCAGTGTTCTACTGTATGAGTTCCTACATGATCAGATTTACTGTCTACAAGAAGGTTTGAAGAAAAGTTTTAATTACACACCTGAATAAACCTGCTGTCCCTTCAAATGATGGATTAAAGGTTCAAGAGTCATCCAACAAAATGTTTTCAGCAGTCATTGGACTGCTCCCTTTTCAGTCCACTAGTGATTCTTTAGCTTTTACTATCTCCTCATCCACAGAATTTTGTTCACGTTACATAAACAGTTCCACTTACAGATTTTTCTATACATGCCTCTAGATTTCTGCCATGTCATTTAATACTGCCCTAAAGTTAAGAAAAAGATTTGTTACTGTTCCCAATCCCCAAACTATACTACTTCCCAATTCAGCTTGTTTGAATTACACAATGGGACAACAAAAAGCTGTATGCTTCTTGTTACCATGGTGATGTATTCCACAACTGATTCTTTTTATGTTCAGATTCTTTTCTGAAACCTAACAGAGTTGATTTAGGGGGAAAAACTTCAGTAGTTTTTGCATAAAACCTACTAACCAATGCTCTACTCTGCCTACCAGCCAGTCCTAATATCAGTTGAACTAAGTGATAAAATCTGTGTCTACCCGACACAATGCTGCACAACATCATGTATCACTGTAGGATCAGGCTGACTAATTTATTTAAATAAAAGGTATAAAAATCATGTCTAAATGCCTGGTAGATATTTTAAATTTCAGTAAATCCTCCACATCTAACAGAATCTTTTTAAATGTTATTGAAATAAGGTCTCAAACTATAGTTGAGAAGTAATCAATAATGAAAACGACTTTTAGAAATGTCTAAAATATCATCGGCATCTGGCCAAAATGTGGTTTTGAGTTGAATTATGACACTGAAAATATAATTAAAAGTGAGGGATCTGATCTAACTTACAAATCATTATCATGGGCTTCTCTTTTGATTGACCACCACCTCCTGCTCCATCTTTGCTTTTTCTTTCAGGAAAACAGATCAGACAGTGTGACAGTGGTCGTCTCCATCCCCCCTAGTGGGTATATTTATACGTGCTGGGAGCCTGCAGTGACAGTTCACTCTGCAGTGAGCCGAAACCTGACTGATAGCCCTCCTAGAGCCATAATGGAGGGCTGTGGATCGCATTAGACTCACATTAGAAGGACTGGCCAGAGAGGTTAATTAAGAACGTGAGATGCCCAAGAACTGTCCGCCTGTTTCTCCCTCACTGGATGTCCGTGGAGTTTTTACCATCAGATGTATTTCACTGCACAACAGTCAGAATTAATAGTGGAGATCATATTGAGGCTGCTCATAATTCTAATATTGAATCTGGTTTTGGATTTTTTTTTATTGCTCTCAAAACCGAATGAATGAAAAAACCAGACATGCTGAATTTTAAATAGTTCCTTAATTTCCACCAAATTATACAAACCTCTCAATGAAATCCTGCTTCAGATGCAAATACCTCCCATTCCTCTGTGTGTTTTCTCACTGTCCTTAGAAGTCCTAGTTTGCAGGGTGAGACTGACAGGTAGAAAAGCTCTTTACGTTTGCACCTGTTAGGGATTTGCAATAATAACTGATAAAAACCATGCAGTTTTAAAATATTCTCCTCGAGTATATCCTGCATTGTTCATACGTGTTATTTTTCTGAGAGAGATACTGTCCTTCCTTTTCAAGTACAACCAAGAAGATCCCAAATTTGAATACTACAATATACGTTATTTGTTTTCCCATGAGGGCCTGGTGTTTAGTCAAGTTAATTAATTTAACAAATAATACACCAATGCAGATGCCACTAAAAATGCATCCTATCGGTTTCCATGGGATTGATTTCTGCAACACACACTAGAAAATTGGATTGAGTCCAAAGAATTATTCAGACCTTGGGATTTTTATGTGTCAATTTATGGTGGCAGAGAGAGTTCACTGCATTGGAGCTCATAAAAGCACATGCAAAAAGACATCTGTGCTACAAAATGTCTCCATCAACAAAACTCACATCTAATGCTTTATGCCCTTGCGGACTTGTTCCTGCTTTCTACTTTGGCATCAATATTTGGTGAAATGTTCTACTCGTTATCTAGCTTGTAACAAGAAGTCTAGGGGTTTAGGTTGTCTGCCTGGAAAAATGTCCAATAAAAAAAGCACCCTAACAAGATTTCTGCAGACATGTTTTGTTTTCTGTTAGTTAGCTAAGCAGGATAAAACCCTCCCCCTAATATCTAATTTCCCATTTTGTACACCCGTGATTTGGCTTCCTGACTCCTCTCACCACATCTTAGTTTCATTCTCATTTTTATTTTAAGTGCAGAACAAATTTAACAGGAAGCATGAGGTAAAGAAGTGAATGCAAAAGGATGTTATACCAAAATTCTTCATCAGTTACATAATGCACATCATCTGTATGTTAATTTAATCCAGATCCCGCTCAAATGAACACTACCAGTCTTCATTACAATGTGTGTATTTAATTATTGTAACTTGTTATGCCCCCTTTATGCATTATGTGCTGTGCAGAACACACTCTGCACAGACTCTGTGAACAATCCACCGATGCATCCTGGTTCAGCTCCTCCAGCCGCATCACCTCTAGCTTATCTTAGTGATTCCAAATTCAAGATTTAAGAGGGTTTCTGCCATTTGTATGTGCACAAATATTTACCATGCATCAGATATTTTTGTAAAAGAAGTGAAGAAATTCTCAAAATGTTTTGTCAACATTGATTTCTGGGTCACAGACAGGAAGACTGGAGTGAAAGAAGATGAAGAGGAACCTGAGTCACGTATGTATAATATTGCTGAAGAATCACTCAAACTTAAATTTGCACACTAGTTGTTTATTTAGTGGGCATTACCTGATTGGTCTATTTTTGCATCCCCCAAAAAACTTCTTTTGTATTCGGTATTTTGTGTGGTGCGTATCTAAATTCGCAGCAGTAAGGAGCTGTTGCAGTGTGGTTGTCTGTTTTCATGTGATTTCATTCGTTGCAGTGCGTTGAGCTTCCTCAGTCACTGTAGTATCCTTCCTTGCTCTACTTTTATTCAGTTTCTTGTGCTCATATTCCTGTGTGGATCTTATTCTCCCAGCATAGAGCTTAATCATGAAATTTTATTCCATTAAAATGTGCTGTTTCCTCTCTATTAAACAACCCTGACATTTGTTGATGCGCTTATTGAAACTGTCAAGCAGATACCTAATTTCATTTCGAGTTATGCCACATTACGCAAGAACCTCACAGCCCGAATTCCCCAATTTTTAATAGGGTTAGGTTTTAAAGGATTCCTCAATCCTAAAAAATGCTGTCAACTCTAAAGTTAGTAAGTAGTTGACCTAAGCTAAACAGTCGAGCACCTTCATTATTATGTAATAGAGCGCTGGCCTGAATCCCCCCTTGCTTTCATCATATGAGCAGAAATAAAAGGTGTAAGAAGAAAAAAAACATGCAAAAGGTTTGGCCTGCGAGATGTGGGTCATCCCTGAGCCTGCGGTCCTCTTTAACACTTTCTCTCCTTCTGCTTTCAGGGTGAGAAAGATTGGAGAGACACAGAGAGACATGCAAATGGTGTGCGAGTAAGCGAGGAGGATGGTCGGGGTTTTGGGTCTTCCCACCTGCTGTCAGGGCTCAGGGGACTGGGGCGAACAACAATGGGATTAAAGAAAAATTGATTTTTTTTTTTTATTTTCACATTTTTCCTTACTTTTCCCCTCATTAAGTTTTTTCCATTCTTCCTAAAGTCTGTCAGTCTTTATCAAAACAGGAAAAAAAAACCCACTTCAAACAATTGTATTAACTTTGTTAATTAGTGAAGATTTTCACAGTTTGCATTTAATGTTCCTTCTAAATGTGGAAAAAACCACCAGTGGAAACTCAGCTAGTGTGGAGGTATGTTTATGGTAAGGGTATATGTGATTGTGTGTCTAAGAAAAGGCTGCAATTTTTTCTTAAACACAGAAAACACCTCATCTAGAAACTGGTAATCAGGACAGGAGCCTTCATGCTAATCTAAAAAGAAAATCCTGATAGCTTAATAATTTGTTTTCTGGGATTAATGAAGTATTGTAGATTTTTATAGCTTTGCCTTTTGACTGTTCTGGACTTGGAAATTCTTGGAACAATTAGTATTTCAGCATTCTGGAAACGAAGAACTCAACTCCAGTGACATGGAACAAAAAGATTCCTTAAATTAAGAAGGTGCCTGGTAGAGCCCTTTTATGTGCTTAATATAATTTCAATTTAAAAGGACAGACGGGCTTTCTACCTGTCAGAACTGCGTTAGCAGTGATTTTGGATCAAGTGAAGGATTTTAGGTAGGTTGTTTGGTCATCCAGGTAGATTTGCATTGCAGTAGTGAATCCTGCATGTGATGAATGCATTAACCAGTATATTAGCATCACTTTTGGACAGGATGCTCCTGATTTTGATAGTATTCTGCAGATTAAACAATATGCTACATTAAAGACATGTTTAAAATGTGAATTAGAAGATAAGTCCTGGTCAAAAATGACTCAAAGGTGCCTCACAGTAGTACTGGGAGCCAAGGTAATGATACCGAAAGTGACGACTATTGGGTAGCTAGTCTCTGGCTAACACCAGGATCCATTTGGGAGATATTCTGTTCTGTTGCAAGCCATAATTTTTGCCAAAATATGTAGTTTTTACTGCCTTAAATCTTAAAGAAGTCCAAACTAAATTAAAAAAAATTCCTAATACAGAATTTTGCCACATAAGAAACCTGTGTGTGAAAACCATAAAAACCTGAATTCTTAACCTGGTGACATAAAGAAAGCAGACATGTCAATACACAGGGTGGCCATTTGTTCTTGAAAGTGCTGCACCAGGCATGTTTTTATCAATCAATCATGGTTAATAATTTAACGATACACAGGCTTTAAGGATTGGACGATTGATAAATGAGCTAATCGCTAAAAGTTTTAATAACTGATTAAGTCATTTTTATGTAAGAACACCAACTGTTTTCTCCTTCTAAGTTGATAAAAAATGAATATTTGCTGCTTGAATATACTTAAAATTTAATATATGCTGATTTTGATGAATCTGTCAAGATAAGTTTAAATCAAACCAGACTTTTTCTCCTCATCTGACCTCTAAATCCTAAACTTGGACCAATGAAACAACAGCCTCTTTGGCCTTGTAAAGATATGAGGTCCTCATAAAAACAGGAACACGTGATCACGCCCACACACGTTAAAACATGTCAGACTCAATCAAGCAGGCTGACTCATGGTAGGCACAAACACATGCCCTTCAACACCAAAACACACGACGGTTCTCTGGGATGCACTCATGCGTTATCCCTGACTGCAAAGAGAAAATCCCCTTCCCCTCGCTTCCACACGCACACACACACACACACAAACCTACAAATATATGGATTTTCTTTTTTCTTTTACTGCAGGCACATTGTTGCATTTCTTGTGGGCGTTTGCGTTTTTGCCCTGCACCCACACGAGCCACCAGCTTCACAATCAGCAGCGCTTCGATATTCCCCACAGGCCTGACAGCTTTACTCCTTATTCAATACAGCAGCCTGGCGCTGATAAATCCAAGCAAACAGAATTGATTGATTAAATGCATGAAAGACAACAACCAACCAAAGAAATTAGAAGAAAAAAAAAGCCCTTACGTATTTCAGCTGTCTTTCAGGGAAAAATTAACAATGCACTTTATTATTTGGACTAAATTTTCCCAAAGCAGCTTAAGAAATTGGATAAAACAATGCTATTTTATTAGGTCTTCATTTTATGTTCATTTAATCTGCAGTAATCTTATCTATAAGTAAGACAGCTGACTGAAAAATGAAGGCACTTGTCACAGTGATGTCAAAACTGAGAAAGATAAAGGCCAGTGTACAGAGCTGAGATTCACAGACAACAACAGTCAGTAAACCCTTTTTATCAATACTGAACTAAAATGTTTATTCCAGCTTTTTTTGTTCAGATTTGGTACATCACATGTTTAGTCTAATAGGGTCTAAAGCTTTGCTCCTTTCAAGACTTAGTCAAGTAGAAGGAAACAGAGGTTTTGGGGTTTATTTGATAGATTGAACTAATTCCAGGGTTAAAACACAGCTGTTTTCTTTCTGAATGACCCCTGTTAATCTAGGTGAAAAGAAAACCACACAAAAATGTTGTAAAACCACATTTGTCATCTATAGTTTAGAAAGACCTAGGTGTAAAAAAGAGACGTCTGCAAGTACGTAGTTTGCACAGGTAATGTTAACTATTCTATAACTAAACATTTCTTGGAGAACCACAACAGCAATCCATCGACAATACAAGCATATGGAAGTGATCATATCCCCTTTTCTGAAGCAAACCGAACCAAAGGAGGCTTTTTGGGTTTTTTAAATTGCAGGTCAATATTCTGCCTGAATAAGGGGCTAGAATTATTGTATTTTCTTTGTAAACAATTTTGTAAATAGCTCTGTGAACTTATTATGTTATTGCTTTCTTTGTGAAATTGCCTTGTTATTTTCATTAATATGATGTATTGTTTTGGCTTCATTGTGTGGGTATTTTGTGGTTTAAATGAGAGCATTCTGTCATTTTAGATTTTGCCATCTCCTGGTGTAATAATATAATCATGTTGGTTGCTTTGTAGTTTTTTCTGTTCCGATGGGAGGAGTGCTGATTATGGAAAGTTACATTACAAGCAGAGATTTCCTGTTAATAGAGTTCCACTATAAAGACAGTTTGAAGGCCACATCTGCACAGACGAAGAGATTTTGTTTTTAAAAATAGTTCTTTGTATAGACAGAAGGTCGGCGTCCACACAATTGCAGTGAAAATGCTGTAATATCAATGTCAGGTGTGTAAGTGGCGCTGCAGCATTCCCGCAGAAATGCATCAGTAACTGAAAAGAAGACAGAGCATGCTCAGATGCAAACTACCGCCAATAAACAGGAAGATGAAGAAGAAGAGGGAGGTCTGTACTAATGCAGTTTTGGTTCTGGCATCAGCTCCATTCTTCCCCAAATCTTGGTGCTTTCTGGTGAACTGGCCCCCATTCACACTAGTTTAACCAGAACCAAAGTGGGAGGACTTTACTTCATGGAGGTAATCACAACAGTTTGTACATTTTGTCCTAAAAAATAAATTGGTAAGTTGTTAGGCTCTGTTATAATCTACAAAAACTCTATATTCAGTTGAGTGAATTTCCTAATGATAGGATGTCAATACAAGCTTATATAAATCGTCTACCAAAATTGAAACCAGCTGCCTGGCAACCAGCTGTAGCTGGAAAGATGGACACGTTTCACTGCATCCAGTCTTTTTTCTGCTGCAGCATGCCTTCTTCATTTTCTTAAATTTATTGATTGGTCTGGCTTTAGTTCTTGTTTTGTTTTGAAAACACAGCATGTAATACAGTACTGGTGTGAACATTGACAGCCAGTGTTGTGAAAGAGCTCTGGGGCGACTGAATCATCAGGTCATTAAAAAAGATGTGTCTAGGTCAGAGGTGGGCAAGTTTGTCCAAGAGAGCCGCAGTCCTGCAAGTTTTAGAGGTTTTCCCCTTTCAGCACAACCGATTCAAATGAATGAGTCACTGAGCAAAACCTGTCAAAATCAGGTGTGTTAAAGCAGGCAGACATCTAAATCCTTCTCTCTAGGACCAAACTTGCCTACCTCTGGTCTAGGTTGTACACCTGGAAAGGAAAAGAGTGGCGTTTGCAGAGCTATTCACTTTGGGAACCGTTTTAGATGAGCAGCGGTTTCAGTTTCCCAAATGTTTCGTCTGTTTGACGAAACATAGTAACTTTAACTGTTACTTAGACTACCATAGAAATAAAGCCATTTTAACTACAGCACCCTGGACTGGTGACACCAGGAAGCTCCTAGACAAACTATTTTTTGTGGACAGATTCTCGGACACATCCTCCAAACAGCTGCAGCACTCTCACCGCTGCATCTCATGAATGCTGTATTCCTACAAAACTAAAGAAAAGTTTTCTGTCTCGTGTTTTGTGTGTGTGTGTTTTCTTCTCCTCTGCATTGTGCTTCCATTATCAGCCCTGTCTGTGTTTGCTCTGCGGCTCAGTCTTAAATCAGTGCTCTGTCTGTGAAACATCGATACCTTGTGTGTCTGCCTGGCAATGATGAACGTCGCGGTAAGATGATAAAAAAACCGGGAATGAAACTTTAGATGGGCCTGAGGATGGAGGAGCAGAGCTTTTATCTAATTCAGGCAACTCATCAACAACCGCCTCACTCAGTAAACTGATCGTGCTGAGACACAGGGCAGCAGTGGTGTCATGTTTCAGCTTTATAAAACAACATATCTGTTGTTTGTTTTAAACAGATGAAGATCAGGATCTTATGAGCACATATGGAGGCACGAAACCTGGACTGATCAGTATTCATCTTCAGCACATTAAGTTTGTTTTCATTTAGTATTATGCAAAGTTCTATTTTTCAAAATCACCTTTGTTAAACAGATAAAATCTTATTTTTAAATGCAGCTCATAAATTCAGCTGCTTTGTCTGTTGACAGTGGCGGGGAAAAAACGACAGACTTGGAAAGATAAGAAAAAGAAATGTAAATGTGAATGTATTCGTTTGATGGTATCGCAGATGTTTAAGAGTGTTCACCTTCATGTGTCGTCGCCTCCGTCTGAAGCGCAGCAGCTCTTTGTGTTGGCGTGCGATGAAGTTGACGGCGGCGTACTCCAGCAAGGCCGAGAACACGAACAGCAGACAGACGGCCATCCAGATGTCGATGGCTTTTACGTAGGACACCTGCAGGTTGAAAGGAAGAGAGGGGGCGTCAGAAAGTTGCAGGTTTTGTGGAGTTTGTTGTTGCTGCATACCTTAGTTGGAACCAGTGGTTATCTGAGCTCCTGTTGGGTTTCTATCATCTCCAACCCATTCTTCTCTGACCTCTGACATCAACAAGACATTTTAGTCCAGAAAACTTCTGCTCACATGATATTTCCTCTTCAGACCATTCATAGTAAACTCTAGAGATGGTTGTGTGTGAAAATCCCACTGGTTAAGCTTCTAAAATACTCAGACCAACAACCATGCCATGTTCAAAGTCACTTAAATCCCCTTTCTTCCTCATTATGATGCTCAGTATGAACATGACTACGTCTACATGACTAAATGAATTGGGTTGAGATTTTTGGTAACAGATGAACAGGTTGACCTAATAAAGTGGTCAGTGTGTGTATATCTTTAAAAATATGTAAAGTTGCACATCCCATGACAAAGTAAACGGGCTAGTTTCACCTCTGGATGAGCTGTGAACAGCCACCAGAACAGAAATCATTCATTTACTCTTATCTAATAAAGTGACCTCATTCAGATTTACAAGCTTTAAAGAAGGCAGTTATCTCACTTCTGAACATAGATACTGATGGGGAAAAGTAAATCAAGAGCTCTTTTCTATATAAAACTCTTCAACCTAATCCTCGAACACACACCTGACCAAATATAAGCTGTATTTAGAACAGCATCTGCCTTGATGACATGTTGTTCTCAGTACAAAAATCCCACAATAACTTGTGTGTTTAATCTTTTTCACTTTAAAACTAAAATAAAATCGAGTTTGAGGCGTGTAGAAGTGAATTGAAAAGCACGGTTGCAGCAGGCAGCTCCCTGAAGGTACAACCTTCCTCAATTTACTGCACATAGCTCAGATAACAGCTTTATGAAGCTCTGTGTATTTTAACAGATTTAACTCAGAGTACAAAAACAGATGGACAAAATCCCTACCAGACTCAATCTGGAGACAAATGTCAGCAGATTTTACTCAAAATGAGTTTGGTATGAAACACCACGGTTGGGGGCTGTCCAGATAATAAGGGCTATATTTAAGTTCAGTAGGATCATTGTCTGATTGCTATCCGGCCTCCAAGTACCATTATTCAAGTGCATTCACCCTGACTTGTCATTACAACTCTCCATCGCGACTCGAGTCACGCTGCACAGCCTGAGAAGGAGATCCCTCCTCAGTCACACACAGAGACCCACCATTAGCCCCGTAAAATCCAATTAAATTATGACTTCACTTCTTTTATACAAACACTGTGTCCTTAAGATTGGCCTTCCTATAAAAGCATTTATCTTTGAAGTGACTCACACCTCCTCCTTAGCTGGGGAGAGCTGCTTATTTTGGTTTGCTGGTCATCCAGACAGGAAGAACAGAGACAAAGGGAAGCAGAGGTCATTCCTGTTGGAGCTTCCATGCATCCCTTCCACCTGCTTTTTAATTATGTAATCTGAAATGTTTGATAAAAACTTTTCTTTGGTATCCACAATGCTGGGAAAACAACCAAAAAAAACAAAAACAAATTTTAGAGCTTCTATCACTTTCTTTGGTTAATATTTGGTTAACTGAACGTTTAGTAACTGTAAGCTAAAACTGCCAGATTTTGCACCAATTCAATGACCAATGAGCCACAAGCATCAATCCAGCTGAAAGAAATATGGACCAAATATACAGTAATAGTCAAACGTTTGGACACACTTTTCCATTCAATTTAATAGGAAAGCATGTCCAAACTTTTGACTGTTAGTGTAGATCCAGTAGTCATTTGTAAGATGTTCTTAGAAAAGACCCTGAGGATTTGTTTCCTTTTGCTTTGTTCTTACATCTGAATGTCTGATTTGAATCTGTGGAAATGTTAATATCTAAAGGTGTGCTGAGTAACCATGGGAAGATCTCTGAGACTGTAAGTAGGAGTAAGGTTTACACTATATCTTGCTTAACTGTATATAAATAGAAATGCATTATTTTTCTTTTACACAATGTGAGTATTTTAAAGCTTAATATCCAGAATGTGGTGCAGGCTATTTTTTCAGAAAGGAAGAAAATGAGATTTTCACAATTGAGTTGTTTTTTTGTTATTTGATATGAATGCAAGGTAGTTTATTAAATCAGCTGCAATATCATCTCATTATTGCTGGCTCCTGAATTGAAATTCATATCCTGGCAGAATCTGTAATATCAGTAAACACTGAATTGTAATCGACTAAATCAATATAATATCGTATTTTGATAAAACTTCTGATTTGTAGTGAACGGCCCTTTAGGTTTTTCCAAGTGAACCCAGGTGCAGTTCCCTTACAGTGTGAAAGCAAATGGAGCATCTAGTGAACCAAAGAGTGGAAGGAACGTAGAAAAACATGCTGGATATGTCACTGCTTCTACTGCTGCTCAAACTGGGCAGATTCTGATGAAACCATAACAGTTTTGAACACCAAAGTAAAAAAAGTAAAGACAACATAGATGTATCGAGCACCCACTGTTTACTTGTAGCAAACGAGTTGTTTTGGTCCTGGGCAAAGTTTTGGGGGGGGGGGGGGGGGGGGGGGGGGGGGGGGGGGGGGGGGGGGGGGGGGGGG
>JBAMHW010000007.1:7478053-7488243 GCA_037177495.1 Rhadinocentrus ornatus | reverse complement strand
GGCCCTCATACCACCCTCATGGAGTCTGTTTCTGACCGTTTGAGCAGACACATGCACATTTGTGGCCTGCTGGAGGTAATTTTGGCTGTGCTCCTTGCACAAAGGCAGAGGTAGCAGTCTTGCTGCTGGGTTGTTGCCCTCCTACGGCCTCCTCCACATCTGCCTACTGCCTGTCTCCTGGTAGCACCTCCATGCTCTGGACACTACGCTGACACACAGCTCGCATTAATGTAAATGGTCTGTATTTACAGTATATAGTGCTTTTATCCAAAGCACTTTACATTATACATCACATTCACTCACACATTCACAACGACTCATCAGGAGCAATTAGGGGTGTCTCGAACTCGACTTGGCCGTGGATCGAACCGCCATCCCTCGGGTTACAAGATGCCCGCTCTACCTTGCCGAGCCATGCCACCCCATGTGCCAGCCTGGATGGGCTGCACTAACTGAGTCACTGATGTGGGTTGTAGACTCAAAAACAACTATGTGAAGCTGAAACATCTCCCCTAATCACTGCGTGTCAGACTGATCTATGAGCACTGCTGCATTGCGACGCTGCGCTTTTCCACATATGCCGGGACACAGACCTTAAAGTAATGCGGCCCACTGGGAATCCTCCCGAACCTCTCGATTAGCTGTTATTGCTCTTGATGTGTATTTTGTCATTTATGGTAGTATATAGGCTGACTCTATTTGTGTAATGTGCCTGCGCATTACGGGGGTCATTACGGTAGACCAGGAAGTGGGGCTTTGTACTGACGTAGGCTACGTGTGTGTGTTCCGCCTACATGTGAGCAGCAGCGATACAATAAATGAGAAAGTGCTTGCAGCTATTTTCCTCCATTCGACTTATTTACGTGATTCAGCGTGACAACCGGAGGTTTAGTGTGAGAGTGTTAGAAGCCACTAAAATGTACGAGTCTCACGGCCGATGCGTGAGAGTTGGCAGCCTGTAAAACAAATGCGGCATTTCGGCTGGCACAGGTGCTTCACCACGGTCTCGTGCTGCAACATGCTGCTGTCAAGTATGACACTAGAGCAGTGTTTCTCAATCCTGGTACCAGGGACCACTGCCTGCCTGCATGTTTTAGAGGTGTCCAACCTATTGTCATACACAGTCTATGGTAAAGTAAGATAAAAAAAAAAAGAAATTTATTGCGACCGGCAAACTTATCGCCCTAATTTTTTCTTACAGTGCAATTAATTGACTTGTTGCTTATCGCGACAGGCCCACGCACACGCACTTGGTAAAAAGGAGGGGTAAGATTCCTAAGATTTACTAAAGACTTCCGTTTTTAGTCTGCGACTGAAAATCGTTTGGTACAAGCCCAGCATTAAACACTGACTTATATTATGATTGAACAGATACCTTAAAACATTTGTCAGAGGGAGAAAACAAGGACAAACATTTGGGTTGATGAATCCTGGTTACAGATTAGTGGCAGTAACAGAGGCATTGATACAATGGATGGATGTTTCTAAAACACATTGTATGTATTTACATGTCACCCCCATACTAATCCAGCTGCATTGCCCCCCTATTCATTACAGAGAGCGCTTTAAAATTCTGGTTTTAAATGATCATGCACCAGTTCAGTGACTTTTTGCAGCCTTATGTTTCCAGATTACAACCAGCAGCTCAGGGTCTGCTGGTCGTGAAGCAAACACTGCTGAAAACCAAAGGTGACAGAGCCTTTGCAGCAGTGGCTCCCTCCCTCTGGAACCCCCTTTCTCGCAGCCTGAGATCTGCAGACTCAGGGATTTCTTTTTAAAAGCAGCTAAAAAAGCATCTTTTCAAATGTGCTTTTTCTTAGTTTTATTTTACAGTTTTCTGTTTTTTTGTGAAGCACTTCTCTTTTATTTTGAAAGGTGCTATATAAATAAAGATTTACTTACTTACTTTATCTCTTTACCCAACCATATGCACACTGTATGTCTGAAACTAATGTTAGCAGAGGGCTTAGCTAAATTCTCAAACAAACTTAATTTCTCTTCCATGTATGGCTTTTTCATCACTACATCCACATTTCCTCATCTGATGTGACGCAGCATGAGAAAAGAGCCATAAGTGTGGGTGTGTATCTGCTATCAATCACTCACACACACATATGAACAGATTTGTGCAGGAGTGTGTGTGAGTGAGCAGAACGCCCACCTAAGCTCAGCTGTGCTGTGTGATCATTATTATGACAGCTGAGCTGCAGAGGAATCACGGTTCACTTGTTCAATTTTTAGAGCGCACGAAGCACCTAATGTCAACAAACAGAGAGTGTGTCTCTGTATGTGTGTGTATATGTGTGTGTTGATGAGAACTTCCCTGGACATATTACACAATCCCATAAATTCACGCAAACGCTGACTGTTTTCTTCCTCTCTTTAAGCTGTAAAGAAAAAAAATCTTAATTTTTTGTTTGTTTCCCTTAAACTCCTTTATCCTGTGATCATCCCTCCACCTGTCTGCTACTTCGCTTTCGTCTAATTCATAAAGAAAAAGTATGTTTTCTCTCCCTCCCACTTCTTTTCATTCCTGATTCCATCTTCCTCTCTTTCCTTCCACATTCTCCTTTGTATGGCTGCTTTCCAGATTGTTGTTTTGGATTTGAATGAAATGATGTGTTGGTACCTTTGGCAGGGAGGCTCTGGAACCAGAGCTCTGCGTGGTCATGGTCAGCACAGTGGTGATGCCCAGACCTACACGGGCGGGCGCGGCGTCCATGTTGATCCAGAAGGAAACCCAGGAGAGGATGACAATGAGCAGCGAGGGGATGTACATCTGGATCAGGTAGTAACCCATCTGCCGCTCCAGGTGGAAACGAGCCTCGATACACGTGAATTTTCCTGAAGTGAAAGAGTTTCATTCAGAGTGATTTGTTTTCATTCCAAGGATACAAGGAAAAAGATGAAAGACGGAAAGAAGAAAAAGCTGTGATCTGACGATGGAAAGACAGAAATGACAAACACTACAGCCTGTAAAATCATTTTAAAATACATATATAAGTATTTAAAGGGAAATAAGGATCAGTTCACAACTT
The DNA here is from genome assembly GCA_037177495.1 of Rhadinocentrus ornatus. Lineage (NCBI taxonomy): Eukaryota > Metazoa > Chordata > Actinopteri > Atheriniformes > Melanotaeniidae > Rhadinocentrus > Rhadinocentrus ornatus. Next base: position 7,485,205 of record JBAMHW010000007.1, on the reverse strand, counting down.
TTAGTCTGCAGAAAAGTAGCTTTAGATTTTCTCTGAATCTTTGGGCATTTAAACTGTATCATTGCCATAATTATTTTTGTTTTGTACACTAACAGCAAGGTGTTGGTTAATAGAAAGCAGACTGTGCACAAGTAGTGTGTAATAATCAGGACGTTCCTCTTATGTCTCCAGGTTTGTTTTTGCACCTGCTGGCAACTAGATTCCTCGGGAGATTCAAACAGACACCAGGTGCTTTTATCCAACCTGTAATAGACGCTTTAGCACTGTTGGGATACTTTACTGACTTCCCACCATCCAATAAGGATGCCTGCTGCTCCTCGCTGCATCGGCTTCACATCCATCATTCAGGGCTGCTGTGTGTTTGCATGATGAGCAGCTCACCTTTAGGTTTACTGTATTTTTGGTAGTATTAAGACACGTTATGATCAACTGCACCCAGGACTTAAACATCCTGTTTCTTTTTTTTTGGCAGATGGCCATCCCACCTGAGTCGGTTTCTTCCTGTTAAAATATCCCACATGCATGCTCAGGATGGGGGACTGAACTGGAGTCAAGATTTAATGCAATCCATTGGTTTCCTTAGCCATTATTTATTTATTTTTCTCATTGGCTTGTATGAATGCAGATTGGATTGCAATGAATTGGCTTGAATCTATTTGGTCTGTAAAGAGCCCTGAGTGGATTATTTTCTTTTAAAAATTGGATAAGAGTCATTATATTTCCTCTAAGGTATACAACACAATGCACTTTAGTACACCCTTGATTCTGAAAAAACTTTATATGCAGCTTCATGGTCACCGCATGAACCTCCTACAAGCACGCCAACGAATGGCAACGACTGCGACACCAAATTAGCTGTCTGATTATTCTGACACAATAACTGTTATTTCAGGAATAAATAACAAAGTCCTTGAGTCTGTGTTGCATTAATCAGTAATTCATCTCATGCTGCAGTTGCTTTATGGGAGAAAGTTAATGACATGAAACTTAAACAACATGTGCTGGAATGAATCCCTCTAGGTAAATGAAGGGATTTAAAATCTGTTTAATAAGATGGATTTTCTTAAAAATGAGTCCTTTGGCAAAAATAATTAGGTTTAAACAGCCCATTTTTAAGAAGATCACTCATATATTAAGTTAAATAAAACCTTAAGAATACCACAAATTAGTCAAAAGGTATCTTAAACATAAAGTATGAGCTTCAAGAATGTATGAATGTCAACACAATATAATGTAAATAGCATCACAGATTATGTTTTCTTTTTGTATTCAATCTAAAATTCTACTTTTTATAAGGACAGGAAATGTTTACAGCTTCCAAGCAGGTTATTATTTTCTAATGATGTAGCTCATGAAACGTCCATATTCAAAGACGCTCGCTGCTCAGTTTTATATTCATGGAAACAATCATTGAAGTGATAGGATTTGCTGAACATCAAGCGAACGAGGCTGATACCAGCAAAAAGGAAATCTCAGTGGTCACTGCAATTTCATTAGCAGCCAAAAGTGTTTCAGAATCACGTTATTTTTATCTGAGAGCACACATTACCAAGAGATTGAAACAGAAATGTCCCCCAGAAAAAACTGATGAAAATACTGAGACAAAATAGTAAACTAGAAGAAAGGAGAAGTTATTGGAGTGGCAGTGAGAGGAAGGACGAGCCTACGAGGGGAAAACAATGCAATGACATTGACAGCTTTGAGACAAAATGTCAACTTTCTGCAACACTCACAGAGTCAAAGTGTATTTCAAGAGCAAAAAATCCGACATACACAGATGCTGAATATCAAATGAAGCCAAACATGAAGACCGAAACTGGAGGAAGTCTTGGATCTAAACTGTAACTTCAGACTGTGAGAGTGTCTGAAGGGTGGTTTAGAGAAAAGTGTTGCAAAAAGGAGAGGAAAGACCTAGTCTGTCCAACCCAGTCTCCTGGGCTATATATTGCCTGTTGTTTTGTAAAGGAAAATGTTCATATGGCATAACATAAATTTTATACTAACTTCTACCAATCATGAATGACATTGGATTAAAAAATGTAAAAGAACATCAACAGATTTAAGTTATTAAAAACATACATTCACTGGTCACTTGCTTAGTCACTCATGTCTTTTTAAGTCTTTACCACGGACAGTAAATTTAATGTTTTCTTGTATCTAGACTTACTTAGTTGTTAATAGTGGTATTGTATGCAATGCCAGACGGGGAGTGTGATGTTACATGTATGTATAATGTTTTAGCACCACCCGGTGACTGTGGGAAAGCAGACGGCTCATTTCAGTTTTACTGCTTCCCAATTGCTCAGTTTGGGTCACATGGTTAGTCTTATGTGAGACCGGCCATTTTGAACCAAGGTCTGGCACAGCAGGAGGCTTCAGCCATCTGCCTGTGTTGAGCCACAGAGAAACTTTGTTTGTAAGTAAATCTGCCATGTTTCAAGTTGGGAATAGATTATGATGTGTATTTTGTCCTTATTTGGTGTGTGGTAGGATTTATAATGGCTTTCTGCTTTCACATACAATATCTGGAAAAAGCAAGTGAGAAAATGTTTGTAGTTAATTTTGCATTGGATATTTCCTTGTGTTTGCTTTAGTTTCACAAGAGAGTGGAAAAGCATTCCTCAGAGATTTTGCTCCATATTGACATGACAGCATCACACAGTTGCTGCAGGTTTGTCGGCTGCATCCATGAGAATCTCCCGTTCCACCACATCCCAAAGCTGCTCTACTGCACTGAGATCTGGTGACTGTGGAGGCCGTTGGACTCCAGTCAACTCATTGTTGTGTTCAAGAAAGCAGGTGGAGATGATCTAAACTTTGTAACATGGTGAAGTCGCCATCAAAAGATGCTACACTGTGTTCCTAAAGGGATGGACATAGTCAGCAACAATGCTCAGGTAGACTGTGCTGGGTAAACCAGTGTCACTTGGTCCTGATCCTCAGAATCCCCTGCCCTACATATATTAAATGTTTTACTCCAACACACCAAATTCAGATTAATGGATGTCCTTGTCAAGTTCTTTGCAAAGCCTGCTAATCAATACAACATCAATAATCAACAATAGAAACATCTAAAAGAGGCAGAACAGTATGTCTTAAGGACCAGGACTGAGAAACACTGGTTTAAAAACAGCCTACCTGAGTATTGTTGCTGACCATGTCCATTCCATTCCAAGACAACAGTAACATCACACAGACCCTGACATATCTGTCATTTACATGATATGGTAACAATATCTTTTTTTATTTGCTTCCTAACTTTGAGCATTGTTTTGTGCACAGTGTGTCGCTGCAGTTAAAGTCCAGGTGATGTGTAACCTCCAGTTGTTGTGACAGAGGCACCATCAGAGCTAAAAACATAAGGGCAAGTAAGAGTTGATGTTTCCACTCGCAGCTTGCTGTCAGAGAGTTTAGGAGGTACAGAGTCAGGAATACCACCTGCTTCTCTAAATCCCTCTGTTCCCTCAGATGCCTCAGAATTCTGACCTAAAATACCCAGCCGGAGTCAAGAGCTATCTTCAGTCACAAAAAGATGAAGGGGTCTTTTAAAAGATGCAGCCTGCAGCGTTCTGATCGCAGCATCATGGAGTCAGTCTGCGATCACATAAAGACATCAATAAAACCTGTCTGCTGAGCAGCTTGCAAATCTGCCCAAGTGTACAGTGAAACGTTTAAAAGTATTCTTTTTTTATCTTTTAATCTCATCAGTCACTAAAAGCTCAACCTTAAAGTCAAACTTACTTTTTAGTCAAATTTACTTTTTTGAGCTGCATCTTTCAGTCATCATTGAAAATTTATTGTGCACAAACCTTGTATGTTCATGCAAAAAGTAGCACTTTCACCCCCCCAAAAAAGATGTAAGTTTGACATAAAGAAGCAGCAATGGTGATTAAACTGACGCATACCGCAATGGGCCTATTTACATTGCGGTACTTTAGTAACAGTAACAAATGCCCCTCTGTTTCTCTCTGTAATGTAATGAGCACACTGGGTCTTATAATAAACTGCAAGATAGTCAGAGAGCAAGATGGCCGACGATCCATTTAATCAAAGACGATCAATGGAGGGCAGCCCTATCAGAGTTAACCCTTAAAGGCTGGGGAGGAGGGGAGGCCAGGAAATGGAAGGATGAAGCCACAAGAAAGAGGGACAAGAAGATGAGGAAGACAGGAGGTAAGAGGGAGGGAGAAAATGACAGCAGCAGGAGGAGGAGAAGGAAGAGGAGGAGAGTTGGTGAGGTTGGACTTGATTTATAGCTGTGATACACTTCAGAGCTTTTAAGTGCTGTCCATATTTTCCATCTGATAAGAAGATTGAAATTATTCAGCCGAGCCCATATCTCACTGTGGAGGTTGTGTGTATATATGAGTGTGTGTGTCCTGTACTTAACTCTGGAATCACTGGAAACATGGATGAGCATTGCTTTAAATCCATATTTTCCTTCATCTTCTGGAGAATAGCAGGTTAAGGTTTCTGGACTGTCCAGGTAGCATTTTAGCTTATTCACAAGATGTTTTGGAAGTTTTGTTGATGTCATACACACATACTGCATCTTAACCACCTTCCCTGTCTCTTTTTGTCTGCTCTCTGCCTTAATTAAAAATCCAAAATGAGTAAAAATGCGAAAAATTGCATAAACTATTTTTACACAGTGAACAAGCAGACAGGACCATAGGTAAACTAATAAATGCCGTAGAAGAGGCATTTTCACTTGAGTCAAGGTTTGAACCAAAACTTTTGAAGAACTTATTCCTCTTCTCTCTGCTGCATCAAGAGTTACTGAATGAGAAGACAAAACAAGAAATAGGAAAACTCACGCATCTATCAGTGTGGGGCAACACCCGTTTCCACAACACAAGTTGCATTTGGTTCACTTGAAACAAACTTAAAGACCCTTGTTTCTAGGAAGACTAGAGTTCACTTCTTTTATGCACATTTGAGTTTGGTTGCTCATTCGCACTTCCCCAACCAATCGGACTTTTAGAGCAGACAAACTAGGATTTGATTCAGGACTGGAGTGAATGCAGCGTAAGGCCAAACGGAAGAACTTTGGACTCCTCCAGTGTCTCCATGAAGAGGAGGAGTTTTTTTTCCCCAAAAATATTCTGAGGTTCAATAATCAGCTGGAAAAGTTCTCTGATTTGTGTTTTATCTTCTGCACTGTATCACATGATTACATATTTCCAAAAGTCACAGGTTGTGCTAAAAAATGATAACTGTTGAGTTAGTTGCCTCCAGTCAAGAATTTATGAGTCACAACATAACAAAGGTTTAATAGATTATGGGGGTGAATGTAGCTGCCAAAGCTGTCACTAAGAAGCTTTTCCAACTCAGAAACATCAACAGAATTAAAAGTTTAGTCTCCCTCGAAGACCAGGAGAAACTTATTCATCTGCAGTAGACTGGATTACTTTAATAGACTAACAAGACTTCCCAAAAAAAGAGCATTAAACATCTACAGCTCATCCAGATGCTGCTGCTAGAGTTTTAACCAGGACTAAGAGATCTTATTTATAAAGCTTGCGTAGGAACAAAAACCCGCGTATGCCAAATATGGTCAACTTTGCAATTTATAAAAACCAAACTTGACGGAAAAATGTTCCACTAAACCATTAAAATATGTTCTGTCATTGTGAAACAAAACTTACATGTTCTAAAATCCAGCTAAATAAGCTGGACAGTCTGCTGCCAGCATGTACCAGTCAGTACGGAAAGTAGCTTTGGTCGTTAGGTCTAGAAGTGATGCAATGCTAATGAAACACACAAGAGGTGGATTTCCTTTTATTTATTTAATCTTAAACAATGTATTTTAATTGTTGTCCCAATTTCTGTCCAGACAGTCTTTATTTCCCGCAGCTCCTTGTCCACCTGGTTAATAACGGTAATTGTGTCCCTCTGCACCGCCCACCAGAGCACATAGCAACTAGAAAGAAATATTTAACACTAAATAAGCTGCTACCAATCTCAGATGTATCTGTCCATATTTATTTTATAAATTAAAACAAATTACTGTCATTTAGCAGAGGCTTTTCTCCAAAGCAATTTCCCCCTGTGGGATTCGTATTTCGGTCTCTATGACAGACAGATGTTGTACTGATTGAGATATCCAGCCGCACGTTCCGATGCCTCTGGTGTGTCTTGTGTTTTGACACTGTCATGACAGCATCTGCCACCTGCTGCCACTATTCTGCCTTTCTGACACAAGTAATGCTCACTTCGTGCACACCAATTCAACATTTTACGTTTTCCAAAGTGGTTCATCAGGATCTCTGTCTCACACCCCAAAAAATTCCACTTCTTCACTCTTTTTCCCTCCCGAGCTTTTAATGGAAATGATGTGATGAATATGTATTACAGGCATCCACCTGACCATTTATAGCCACCATGTTGGCGTGGGAAGGCGTTTTCTCATGTGTGCCCGCTTTAGAGGTGTAGGACGTGCATTGGCACTCATGAATCTGAAAGTAGAAGTGCGCAGCGTTTCCTTTTTACGCCGCAAACGCCACCTGTAGTTTTCTTTGCTACACACAGTTTTATAAATAAATGAGGCCCCTGAACACATCACACCAGTTTTAACATCTTTACTCTGGTTTCCAGTCAGTCACTGAATAGATTTTAAAACTCTGGTGGTTTCAACAAATCCCAGAATGGTTTAGACCCAGAATACATCTGTGATATGTTCAGAGAATATAAACCTAGCAGTGCTCTTAGATCGGCTCCAGGTACTTTACCACTGAAGTGTCAGCAAGGCGTCAGCCCCCGTCGGGTTAAGACCACATAGGGTAAAGACCTGTGAGTCTACCTGCGTGAGTCCACCGAAAAAGGGCATGAGCTATAACCGCCTCACAGCCAAATCAACGCACAATGTGCCTCAAACCCATTCCTGTCAGACATGGGTTCATCCCAAGACACAAAACAAACACAGTAAACAAAACATAATTTATCAGTTCATTGACACATCTCTAAGACATTTAGGTCCTAGCCCTGTCTGAGACCTGGATCCGTCCATAAAACACAGCTACCCCAGCTGCTCTTTCTGTCAATGCAGAATTTACCCAAACACCTCTCTCTGCTAGATGAGGAGGTGGTACGGGAATCCTTATTTCTAAAAAGTGGAACTTTACCTCTCTCCGTCCTATGGCTAACTGCTCA
>JBAMHW010000007.1:7433750-7458845 GCA_037177495.1 Rhadinocentrus ornatus | reverse complement strand
CGTTTTTTCCTCCCAATCCTTTCATCCCCCTTGCCCCCCTCTCCTGGACTTCATCAAATGGTGGAGGGCGCACAAAACTCAACTTTGATGCAATAAGATAACCAAAATTGGAAAGTCTGTGGAAAGCAATAAACAGAAAGTCTGTCGCAGCTGGTTAACTGTGTTGCATTGAAACTGCAACAATCCTGAGCTATAACAACATTTTCTGTCAATTTTCTCTAAATGATCACAGTCCAAATCTGCTCCATCATTACAAGATCGGTGTGATTCCCAGCATAGCTTTTAGAGTTTGCAGTTAATTTTGTTTTCATGAAAGACGAAATTAAATTTCTAAAACAGCACACTTCAAAAACCTCCTAATTTTGCAGCTGTATGGTAAAATATATCAATTTTATGTTTCATTAAAACTACAGATGACATCTCAGTGTTTTAAAGGAGAAAAGGGTTTTGAAAGATTCATTCATTCATGGTTTGAATTATGGGGCACTAAGGAAAGCATGACGAGAGGGGCGTGCATGGGATTGGGAAAATGTAGCAGACAAACTAATGTTTTGACAACTGGGCTCCTGGAAACATTTTGGTCCATACTCCAGACAACTTGGTGGCAATAATGCATCAAGTGGTCTGGGAATGTTTATTCTTTTAAAGGTGGGCACGGTAGAAAAAGTTTGAGACCGCATTTTAAAGCAGAGCAGTGGTTCTCAAACTAATGCTCATTTTTGTATTTGGTGTATGACTCAATATATAAAAAAATAGGCACAAAAAAATGGAGAATAGTGATTTAACTCATATGACACCAAGCTGCAGTAATCAGGTCAATATTCAGATTTTCTCAGAGTTGGAATATAAAACATATCTTCTGCTCACCGAATGCTGTAGAGCACATTGCCGTTTTTAGAGATGCGTAGCAGCTTGTTGTCAGTGGTGACCTCATGAAAGTTGGCTCCCTTTTCGTTGGCAAAGAACAAGTCAGGTTTCCAGATGGAGTCCAACATGGATGGGTCAAGGTCCAGCGAGTCGTCGGGATACTCGCTGTAAGCCAGCCGGGGGTCGTTCCACTGCTGCCTTAGGAAGATGTTCACTCTGTAGTCCTGCAAGGAGAATGCAAGGACAGAGGATTCATGAGTGTTAGTGGGAGGAATTAGTGTCAACAACTCAAGTGTTGACAGATTAAGTAACATTTTCCATAACTAAGAATATGTGATGTTACAAATGTAGGACTGAAAATGGGTTCTACATATTTATTTCTAGAGTATCAAGCTTGTATTTACTGCTTGAAGTCCAGTCTGGATATGATAGAACATTAAACAACAACCACTAAACCACTAAAATGACAAAAAGATTTGTTGAATGTTTTGAAGAAAAATTTTCAAGAAACAATTTAACTGATGTTATAAAAAGAGGGGAAAAACCCATTATAAAAGGGCTTACTATGGGGTGAAACAACGTAATAATATTCTTACAGGACTCATAGGGTTTGTTTTAGTGCCTTTTCAGAATCCCACCTACCCGCTAAACCTGTTTGTCTTGTATAGTAACCACGTAAAATAGATGCACATAGCATGTAGATAATATGCCATGTGAGCTTTTTTCCTACACAGATTAATCATCTCATTGACAGAACAGTTTCAATGTACACAACATCAGACAACGTTACCCCTCTGAAAAAGAAGGTAATCAGGAGGAGGTTTAATTCACAGCTGCGTGCCTTAAAAACAGGCCTCAAGAACATGGTGTTCACTTTAAAATAATTTCTACTCTGTACTCTCAGTCCCTCACTACTCAGACAAGACTGAAGTTGTTCAGTTACCAGGCACCTTTTCTGTGGAACCAGCTCCCTGTCTGGGTTCAGGCAGCAGACAATTTCTCTAGCTTACAAATTAGGCTTCAGTTTTCCTTTTTGAAAAGCTTGTAGTTAGAGCAATCTGTGTGATCCTTAGCAATCCCTTTAGGGACAGCTCACGATGCACCGAGCACCTCTTTCTGTGTTCCTCTATTTACTGATCATATATAATTTATCACATTGTTGTTATTAATTTGTTCCTCCCCCTTTTTTTTTTTTATCTCCAGGCATCCAGGCTGAAAGTTATGATGCTTGTTCAACCCTTTAATCCTGCTCCTGTAGATAGCTCCCCTTCTTGGTTCTGCTGAAGATTTTTCTTCCATTTTTTTTCTCTCCGCTGTCTCCCTGCTTCAACCTGTTTCCTTTGCCAATCTTTTAAAAGAATAGGCATACATGAAGACTTTTTTTGTAATGTGGATAATTTAATGGATTTTGTTTTAATTGGATTATAACTGGGTTTTAATGAACTGGACTGAACTGGACTGGATTTTTAAAAGTGCCTTCGGATGACTGATGTGAATTGGTGCTGCACATATTGCACATCGTCCTCTAGGAAGATAAAATGACACGCTCTTGCCTTGGTTTGGATTTGTAAACATTAAAAATTTGAAGAATTAAAATATTTGTGGTTAGCATATCAGAAACTTTTAGAAACATGTTACAAGTCTTCTTTTCTGGTCCAATCTACAGGATAACAAAACAAAAACAATAACACAATGTTCTAAAAAGCAAATATCTCAGATCAATCGGAAAAAGTTGGATTCAGTTCATTCAAACGCCACTACTGAACAGATTTCCTGGCAGTAAATGAATGAGAATGAAAGAATTTCCTTGACAAAAAGTAGTAAAAAGTGGACCCGAAACAACAAGAGCAGCTTTCTCTGGAGGTTCAGGATCTCCAAACCAGACAAGGTGGGTTGGAGGGAAACGGATTGGGCAAAAAAAGGAAAAAATTTCAAATTACAACAAAAATTACAAGTTATAAAGCAACAATTCTAAAAAAGAAGTATATAAAATGCACCCATACAGTAATTTTCCCTCCCCTTTTAACAAAATAGATGTGAGAAAGAGAAGAGGAAAAAAGGCTTGTCATGGGTCGCTGCACACGGAGGACCAGGTCGACAGATACTGACCAATGTAGCGATGGAGTGATGGACAGGATTTCATGGCTGGGTGAGCAGGTGGGTATGGGTCCTCATCCATATGTCATTTATTCCTTTATGTGAGCGTTATAGAAGAAGATATTTTACTGATCATGGAGAGTTTCAGGCTTCTAATATTCCTCAGCCTTGAAACAAATCAGCTTTCAGTTCATTTAAAATCATATTGTAATTGCTTTGCTTGATCCATAAATTCAGTGTTTTCTGTCGTTTTAAGCAAAAACTCTGAGACAAGCAAATTTTAAAAAAACACAGAACAATAAAAATAGTCATGTCCAACAGACAGGCAGATAGATGCAGAGTCCCGGCTGAAGGTCAATGAACTGCTGTTCCTTTTTTAGTTTTACAGAGGCAGATGAAAAGATACAGAGAGGGATGGATGGATGGAGGATAGAGTGATGGCTTTTAAAGACAATGATGGAGGAGTAAATTTTAAACTAATAGTCTACAAACTGATGATAATGAGGAGAACTTCTGTTGCTGCTGGGGTTGATTTTAAAGACAAGAAGTATTTATTCGTAGGGATATTCCATTGTTCAAATATTTTTAAGTGCAATTATACAAAGTACTTATGAGAAATAAACAGTGGTCACAGCACTCTTAGTTTTAAAGAACAAGGAGAAGGGCTATCTACAACATGGGCATTGTTTTAACCATAATAAATACCTCAGATCTCAAGAATGCCATTCACTAGATCCAGCCAGATCCAGCCAATGTTTAAAAAAAAATAAAAATCCACATTGCAAACTGTATCGAAAAACAGGTCACATTTCATGCATCCAGTGCCAAACGTAACACATACAATTCAGAAATGAACGTGTAAATTAGTGTTGGATCAAATTCATTTAAAAGTTTTATGATTTCAGCTGTTTTAGATGTGGAAAAAAAGTCCTTTCTTATTCTCTAAACTAAAAGCGTTGTAGCATTTAATATACAGTCCGTGCAGTATGATCTCATGACAGATTGTAAAATATTTACTTTGGTTAGTGGACAAATATCCAACATTTTCATGATAAATCCACAAAATTTGTAATCGTCAATATTTTTCTGTAGCAGTTCTATACGGCAAGAAAACTCCTGTCTCACTATTACTGAGGCTTCCACATGATGTCAACAGTTACCGCCTCTCAACTGGGATAAAAATCTCTTATCAGGGGAAATACTGTTACAGTGGGAGAGACTTAGTACCTGACCTTAAAGTGGGCAATCACTGGTTCTGCTCCGACCATAACAATCTTTTCCTCAGTCCATTTGCTTTTAAACTTCCATGATACTTTTTGAAAAAAATCTTATTCCAACACGTTAATGATTAGAGTTAGATTGGTTTCTGTTCCTTAAACTCAATGAAGATCTGCAGTCCTCACATGCGTGTCTGCAAAACCACAATTGACTTAAATAATAACAGATTCTCATCTCACATACAGTGAGCATGTACAAAACCAAAAAGGATTTGTCCATAGTAAAGTCAGATCCCATCTGTATCTGTCAGTTTCTAAGACGAATTTACATGCAGTAATTCTCTTTGTGTCGTATTGTTCACAACCAATGAAATCCTTGAGCCAGTGAATTTTCAAACCACCGGCTTCCTGGTTGACCACTGTTCTGCTCTGTCACTGACAAATGCACTAAACTTTTAGAACTGAGTCATAGGACTAAACTGTGTTTCCACCTGCTCAATAGAAGCAGGGTTAGCTGCCTTAGAACAGATTGATGCTCAGGCAGCATCCCGGTGCGGCCGGCTACGGCGTAGCTGACGCTGGTGAGTTTTCTCTCACACTCGAGGGTAGCGGTGCGCGTCGTTTTGGTGTCGTGTTGCAGTTTCTCCTCCTTATCTGAAAGTGGCAGAAGGGGTGGTGTCGGCTGATAAACTCACCAGGTCAGAGGTATTTTGATGGCTCACTTTAGTTCGGTAGGTATTTTCTGTTTTAAAAAAAACCCAATCCAGTATGGTTAAGTGTCTTTATTAGCTCGTGGAAGAAAACGAAGAAATAAATCAATTAGCCTCTCATCAACTTGATCCTCTGGTTATTGTTTTAGAAACAGTGGTTACCACACAAATTCAGCCACAAGATCCAGATATCCAGCAACACGTGATCCCAAACTAACCAATCACAAGGGAGAACCTCTGCGTAACCATCTGCGTAGCAGGGGTGCCCGTCTGGTCTGGAAGAGGTGCGCGTCGAGCCTCTGCGGAGCTACGCCGAGCTTACGGCGGTTACGCAGACGTAGACACCGTGCGAGCATAAATCCGCCTTTAGTGCCAAAACTTAACCCCAGATCTTATCGTTCAACCAGATCAGTAACAAATAGACTTCTGCTGCTTCCACTGTTAAGGAACTGTTATGGACAAAGACCTTCTTTTTATGTGCTGACAAAAGCCTGGAACAACGTTGCACACCTTCAGGACTATAACGTCACCAGGACTGTTTAAAACCACTCACAACCACCATTTGGAGGACATTTACTGCTGTGACCACTGATGTTGCCTCTGCAGCCTCGTCCAACTGCTGCTTTGTCCCTCTGTAGGATATATGTCTGTCCATGATTCTACAGAGCTGAAAATCAGTTTTTACTGAGTCTGGTCTGATTGCTTTTAATTCTTTCCTGCATTAAATAAATTATGTCACACGATTCTACCTTTTTTTATTTTTTAAATTAATAATATTTTCCCTCAGGAAATAATAAAATTTCTTAATTTAATTTAACTTAATTGAATTAAATTCCGGTGAGACTGGGCTGAAATATGAGAACATGTATGTAGTATGCTGCATAAAAATCTGTCAACATGATGTAAAATGTAAACAATAGAAAACTTTTTGGGGTTTATTCTTTCATGTTTTAAATATTTAGGTATGGGTTTTATTTAGAAATATCTATATTCCTGCCAAAATTAAACTATTTTAACGAAACCAGCACAACTATCAGTGATACCCAATTCACAGACAATAAAAATGACTGAGCTCCTACTTTGGTCCCAGTTCCTCAGGGCACCTAAAGTCTTTGCAAAAACGTCCACATACATTTACTGTTTTCATTAGATATATTCAGTATGCTGCAGTGCCTGCTGGCACTTTTAATTTAAGCCTTTGAGCAAGAGATCAGTTGTAGAACTGGGTTAGGGTCTAGCTTAAATGTATTTTTTCCATTTATAATTTCTCCTCTGCAGTTCTTTGTCCTTCTCACAAAGTTTTCAACAATAGATTCATAGACAACTCTGCTTCTACAGGTCGACTGATGCAGCCGCTGCTACTTTGTTGTATAACCTTCCACCATGTGTTCCCAAGTCCCCATTTCACAATCAGACATTGAGTCTCTTCAGTGTGGATTTGGCATTTAGCTTGCCCCTCCATCTCCCTAATTGTCAATTATTCTCAGAATATGGAGCTTGGCCGGTTCGGCCGGGTTGGAGCCATCATTAAGCAGCGTGGTGTAGCAGAAAAGCATTGCAGGGGTGAGGTGCAGCCATGCCAGCAGCCCAAGCAGGTGGCATTTAGAGGAGCAATCAGCCTTTGTGTATGCGAAACACAGTCGCATGGCAATAGCCTCAGCGAGACCCCTGCTCTGTGTATCACTGTTTATTACAGTAAATATCTCACAAACAAATGAGCCTGGCCTTTCCTAAATGAGCCGCCTTTTCTTCTGCTTGAGAAAATGATGAATAACCTGAAAGGCACAGATGAGGAGTGTGTAGTGGTGCAGAGGAGAAACAAGGAGGGCTACCACATTGTGCCAGCATCATCGGTCACTAACATGCCTGCAGCTTAATATTAGCTCTAAAAGGGAAAAAGCTCGGCACAAATGGCCTTGATGATTACATTTTCAACCAGTGTGTGCATTCTTTACTGTTCCCACAACGGAAATAAATCACACATGCAATCTTGTACTTTTCTCTTCTCACCATAAAGGTGAAACAGAAATATGTGTCTATACATCTGATATGTTAATTAGTTTTACAATCCAGTTTTAAAAATTGTAAGGTGACATTGTGGTGAGCAGTTGTTTTGCATTGGGTACCATCACATTACGACAGGAACCAAGAAAAATAAGTATTAAACAACATTGTCCATGACATAACCCCTTTACCCGTGAATTGCTGCAGCCAGACTAACCATGTAGCTTTAGCTCCTAAATGTTGATGTGAGCTGGTGGTGAAAGAAGCTGAAAAGACTCACTTTTTAGCCCCCCCGTCCCATTATACTTGAGTTGAGAAGGACAGTTGTCAGTATTACTAATTTATAAGCATCAACATTATTACGTTGCAACAGGAGTGGAAACATCATCAAGTGCATGGTGGCAGCTTTATTGTAGTAAAGAAATAAGGGAAATGTAGCAGTATTTACCTGATTCTGTAGACTTATGGTTTTTACTTTGATATTCTTTCTCTTTGAAGGGTTTACATGAGGAAGAACTGCTCTCAGCAAATTAAATTGATCTAACATAATATCATGGAAATTAGTTTAAATAGAACCCCACATCACTCACACGTCTGCTTGTCATTTATCCACATTTTAAGTACCATTTTAAAAAATAAATACAGAGTTGAGGACGTTGTTCTCTGAACTCTCTCCAGCCAGTAAAAGTCAGTCACGTGTTGACTCTTGTCTTCTCTCTTGCTCTGTTCTATTCTCTCTATCTTTTCCTCTCTATCCCTGATAATGTCCTCTTATGTTTCTTTGCTGAATCAGCCACAGTGTGCATTTAAATCAGCCAGTGTGTTGATATCTAGTTTGCCATAATGTGATGCACCTGGACGGGAAAGAAAGTTGGGGACTTTTTGGACACTGCATGGCAATGGCCCCTTCAGGAGTGTACATAATGAATGTCCATGTACCTCTAAAACGAGTCCGAAGCACAGAGTTTTAGGTTTGAAAACTTATGTAGTGTTGCTTTAAAGTGCAAGGATGCACACGGTGAGACCGGAGTTGTAACTAGACTATTTACTCTTCACAGTACAGATCATAAAACCACACGGAGGGAACTCAACATTGTACTGTACTGCGATAACTCGTGTGTTATCCTTACTTTATCTCATAAGGCATGATTAAATCCTGATCTTGTGATAAATGTTGACCCAGCCAAACTAATGGAAACCTGAAAAGCATGTAGAGTCCGACTCACCCATCAAGCTAGGGATGAACTTTTTCTAACTAAAATCGAAACAGTTGTGGCAATATATTTTAATAAAGCCATTTTAAAAAAGTTTGACTAAATCAACAGAAATATTATTATTAGTCTAAAAGCTTCTCCGCTGTGGTTTGGATGTAGGTGGAGGCTTTCCTACCTTGTAACAGGATCAAATCAATTTTGATTATTTTCTTACAAAAGTATGGTGTTATTAAGACATATTTGAAAGCCTATTTTTTCTCATTGTTCACACTGCAGATATTAGGCTAACCCTCATAGGTTGTGGGTCAGAGGCTTTTCAGGGCTGCAGATGGATGAGCAATAAATGCATTGGCCAGAGAGGAGGAAATGGGTGGCAGGCCATTCCAGGATTCAAATGAGGGAAAAGTAATTTGGGATTTAAATAAGGGAAAAGTAATTTGAATGCACAGATGAATGATTTCTGGGAATGGTTTGGAGTTAAAGAGAACAGATGAATAATTTGAGAAATTGGTTTATTAAAAAGGTTGTTGACACTGCGGCTCTGTTTTAACCACTTCCATCTGAGGACGTGACATGAGGCCATTGGACTGTTAAGTGCCACCCTGAAATTATCATCCACCATCGCCATGCTGCTGTGGAGCCATTAGCAGAGGAACTGCTGTACTTACACAATACCGCACTCACTTCAACATGCATTAAACTCAGGCATTAAACCACGCATGACAGACCGCTATTCTCTTCCTCATCTCTCTCCGACATAAACAACTGCAATAACCACAGAAAAAGCTGCAGTTGTGTTCTAAAGCTATGCATGTCATAACATCCTGCTGGGTCCCTGGATTCAGGAAGTTATGGAGGCTCACACACCTGCTCAACACTGAGACACAGCTCCACCTGGGATGTCAAGTCAATTTACAAAAGAATCATGGCTGCAAACTTCTTTTCAGATCATGAGGTGATTTTAATAAATCAGAGGTCTGAACACTGATGTTAGTAAATCCCAGATTCTCAAAAATGTCTAAGATATTTTACAAATCTTACAGCAAAAACTAGAACGATGCTCACAGTAAAGAAGATCTGGCTATGTTATGTTGCAGCTGCCAGGCATGATTTGCTGCCACTGCAGATGGAGGACATTCACTCTGTTATAAATCTGTATGTAATTAATGCATCAGTTCATTTATATTTGTAGTTAATGAGCCACTTGCTTATTTCTAAGTAAATGAGCTGCAATGACTTTCATCATCTGCCCTCAGTCTTTTCATTTATTAATACACCCCTGTTTATCCAAAAGGTGTTTTTATGGATCTACGTGAGTGTGTGTGAGATCTTTTTTTCAATATAGATGCTAATTAAACATAACTGCTTTGATCATCACTAAAGCATTTATTTGTTAATAAAGTGTTTATTAAGAAAGTGCAAAACCCCCAGCAAAAACAGATAACAAGAACTTTACAAAATAAAAGAAAAAGAAATGCTCATAAAACTCGTGTTTGCTGTGATATGACATGATCACACACACCTACACACAAACGAAGGATAGCGTGGCCGTATCTGCTCTGAGCCATGTTGCTCTGTGAAGGTTGATGGTTCCGTTATATTAACACTAATGGCTTTTCTATGTAATGAATAAGTGTAAATTTCCCCTCCATTGCTCACAAACAGGCACGCCAACGCTGCAGCCGCCACGTTGTTATGCTAATGGTGGCGGCGGTGATGCGCGGTGATGAAGTGTTGCAAATGGGAGACAGGCTCAATGAGGTGGAGAAAATTTTCAAAACAGTGAGTGGTCAGAAGGATTACATTTTTTTTTTTTTTTTTATTAAATAAAAATTAAACTGAATGAAATGAAACGTGGCTGTGATGAGATGTGATAGTTTCCATCCAAATCAACATGCAAACACTAGTAAGAAATAAACATCAAATCTTCACTTTAAGCCGTGTTTCTAAGGGACAGAGAGGATGGTTGAACTCACCATTGTTGTTTCAGCAATGGACCCAAAGCTGTTGATAAAAATGTTGCAGGTTACGTTTACAGGCGGACCTGCAGAGAAGATAAGAAGAGAGAGAGACAGAGAAAAGTTAGAGCACATTCACACATCAAGAGATGAATGGTTCAACAGATCTGGAGTGTAGCAGGGAGACAAAACCAGAGCATTACCAGTATTGATTGTAATAATAATTTACTGTGTTTTAAAGATTTATTTTCATTGATGAATTTAATGAAACTGATGTGAGGTCTGTTCATGAAGCTGCAACAACAGCACAGTTGTTGATGCTGTCACAATCTGCTGATCTGTGTCCTGGACCATTTTCTTGTGACTGTAAGAAACAGTTTAAAGGTATTTTAAGCAGGTACTGATTGTAATTCTCTCCACCCTACCACAACTCTTCATGGTGGGGAGCAACATCCGTGATACAACAGCTACACACGGACGCACACCAGTGTTGGCAATCCCTGATTTTAGCAACTTAATGAGGCTTTATTCTTGTCTCTCTCAAAATATGGCTACGTTCTCTCCTGCTGGTCCTTCTGCTCTTCCAAGTTTCCCTGCTCCAGCACACCTGAGTCTAATTAAAAGGATCCAACAGCCTATAAGGATCCGCACAATGACTCATTAGTTTAAGTCAGGTGTGTTAGTGCAGGGATACATGGAAAACCTGCAGGATTGTGGGTCTCGAGGACCGACGTTGGCCACCCCTGGCATAGAAAGTACATCCAAGCAAGCACTTGGTTCTTTGTTGTATGTTTGAGTGCAGGAGGCCTCATTGCTTTGGTGAATAAGGTCATATTTAGAATCAGGACAACTGGTTCACTTGAACAGAACTAAGACCTTTGTTCTAGGCGGACCAGAGTTTGCTTCTTTGATGCACATCAGAGTTCAGTTGAACATTCATACCTCCCCAAATGAACCAGACTTTTGGAGCAAAAGAACCAGGATTTGATTCAGAAGGGCTGGTGTGAATGCAGAGTAACACAAGTAATAAAGCAAATAAAGCAGGTAATCAGAGAAATAGAGGCATTTCTTGATTGTTTTAAAGCTGCAGCTTTCTAAAGCACACATAAGCGCATTTCTGTCACTGGCAACCTTAAAAACTATCCCTGATAGAAATAAAACTGAGATAACAAAAGCAAAGGAGGATGTCAGCAGAGAAATACACAATTACACACTTCTGTTGGGTCATAACCCATGATGGAGCAAAACTGCTGAGGTAAGCGTTAATATGTAATTTGTTTAATGAATTTTCTGCCCTTCAAACAAAATACATTAGTTATGTACAATGTCTATAGCATGTGTATGTGTATAGCTAATGGAGCACCAAATAAAAATGTGATTCTGCTTAGTCTGCTTTTAAAGGGCAAGAAGATAAAAGAAGAGAGACAAGTTTGATTCCCTTTAGACCCAGATTTTCTTTGCTCTGTTTAGGTATTAAAGATACGGAGATAAGTTGGGGAAATACAATGATTTCTATTCAAGTAGAAGATGTTCTTACATCCACACATTAGAGATCCTCTGGCTTAGTGGGGGATGATGTTTCACTCAAAACATCAGAAATATGATGTAGTCAAGAGACATCCTGAAATATTCTCTCTTCTCTGGTCAGAAGTTAAATTTATGAGAAATTCATTAGAAATTCAAAAAACTAGTTTATGTTCTCACATAACCAAAAAAAGCATATTCACCGTTAATTATGTACTATATAGTGGTTTTTTTTGTGTGGTTTTTTTTTGTCTTTTTGAGCAGCTGTGAGCATCTTTATGAGACAAGTCAAAGGGAATAAGCAAAGTTAAAGAAACTCTCTGGTCCTGTAAGGTGGATAAACAAAGTTACTGCATTAGGAAGTTTTCTCCTGCTCCTGTCACTGAGAGAAAGAGAACGTGTAAACATCTCACTATGACTTTAGAAAACTACATACAGGAAAATCAATTTCACATCCCAACAGAGACCAATAAATCCCTGTGGGTCAATCTCAAATAGCATTATTAAAAACACAGTGTCCTTTTGAAGGAAATCACAAATAGTCCGGCCTTAGTCTCTTCTCTCAGGAATGAGTTGTGGTGCTCAAGGTTGTTTTCAGATGAGCAAGTCAAGGTGGGAGTAAACAGAATATCAGGTTTCTTTATTGATTCACTGTATTACCAGGATGTACGAACACAAATGTGATTCCTTCAAAGGAGTTGAGTTACTGGTAGGAAATAGAGGGTGGATGGACAGTCACATAAGTCTCTTCATGGAAATGATATCGAGTTTAGGAGCCAAGTCCTTGTAGGCTACCTGAGGAGATTTCACATTATCAGCAGCTGGATTTGACTGTCATGTTTGGAAACATTTTGTCTTCAGAGTTAGATGACAAGGTGATTACAACTCTTATCCATGAAGCTGAAGTTGTAGCCATTTGCTAGCTTCACAGGAAGACTGCAAATGGGGGTGACAGGTTCTAATACAACTTTAATGCATTTAATGGTTAATTTATCAATCTGAAACTGTAACTATAGAGCTGCTTGTTTACTCCTGTGTATAAACACAGTTTTGCACCAGTGAAAATTTAACATTTATCATGTTTTGTGCAATATATAAATATAAATATTGTATTTATAATAGTGATTACCTTAGAACTAGCCATATATAGTCTAAGATGACGCTGGTCGTCCTCCCCAGTCCTTATGTTGCATCACCATGTTTCTAACAACCCAGATACAAAAATCTTGACACACTTCCTTTACAACAGGCCTTTGCACAGTGCTTTTGTGCTGTTTCCTCCTCACTTTGAACCTATTTCTGTTGCAGTTTGCAGTTTATGGCACTAGATGCCGCTAATTCCTACACAGAAGAAGAGGTGTTCAGTTCAATAAGAACATTGGAAAGAGATGCTCTGTTTTCTGCTCAGTTCAGATAGCTGTCACCAAGTTGACGATCTACAGATTTAAAAGTGATATTGACCCATCGTTCCCACTTTTAAAGAATACATAGAAATACTAATAAGCTCAGCCACTCCTTCTATACAGAATAAAGTTATATTGTGTTGCAAGAGTAGAAAATGTAAGGTAAACAATATTCCTGGTAAAGAGTAAAAAAAAAGTTTAATAGATTGATTTTCAGTGACAAAACTAATGTTTTGTTTAATTTGCAAGAACTTCACTTTAAAATGACTTGTACTAATATGTCATGAGCAGAGATCATGTTCATTTGTGGACCAGTCTGTGACTGCAAACATCTGTTTTGTCACAGTTTTCCGGACTGTTTGCTTTGTGGCTTCTTCAGTTTAAACACAGATGATTTGGTCCCACTAGAGCTCCATTAGTTTATCTGTTTTCTTTTCTTTTGCTTGTCTTGCTAAGTGTTGATTTGTCCTCTTAGAGCTGGCAAATGCTTCCGACCGCCATCTGGCCAAAAATGTGGCGTCACAGAAGCAGCATGTGCTGTTGTGATTGAGCCACATCTGAAATGTTTACAATGAACTACCCTTTAAGTGGCACTTTTTTGCCCTGTGGAGCAAGTGGAAGCAGCATTAGACAGCCTTAAAGCAAAAACAATATAGAGGACAATTTTGAGAACATATTTGAGCTGTCTGCAAGTATTCAGAGGAAAAGAAAGCATAGCCTCATACTCATGTACTTTTAAAACACATTTGTTCTTTTCATATCCGCACTAAAGAGGCTGCTACACATAAATTACTGACCATAATAGGCTATTTGATTCAAATGTATTAAAATCTGTTTAAAAAATATCATGTTGACAAATAAATCAGCATATTTCTGTAATGCAATTACTGTAATCCCATTATATTTATTTATTGTCCGTGCATTGGAAATGGGGCTCTTCCAACCTTGCCGGATGACAAAATGTAATTTCTAATGAGTCAACAGGCTGTATCAGAGTCATAGTCTGATTTATGTTAATGTAAGTTAAGGTCAAGATATGCCTCACGCAAACACACACGCAAACAGACACTCACACAGCATGGATGTAGAGGTATGTTTAACATCCCTGGCTAAACTCAATGTCTAATTCCACTGGCCAGCGGCTTGCGGGGAATGAAAGAAGGGGTCCGGATTATTTTGATGGCCAATTACTTTCCCTGTCACAGTCTGAGCACTGCTGGAGGCCACTGGGGAGGAATTTCATGTGAGAATCATTCAGACACAAACACAAAAACACACAACTGCGGTTAAGGCATACAATATGGTTAGAGATGTACGGTTAAGAGGGAAAAAATCATTAAAGTTAGCTGGAGGCGATCATTCCCTATGTGACTTATACATACAACATCCAATTAAAAAGAAACAATAGATTACTTACAGAACAGTGAAAGGAAATGAAGTAACAAAGATGGAAGAAGAAATACACAAATATTAAATAGGCTTGCTTCCAGCGCTGTAACTGAAACTTTCTGCTTTTAACATTACTTTGGTTTGTTAGAAGTCTGAAGACAAATCATTGCATGATGGAGCTGAACAAGGAAAAAAGGGGACTGAACCAGGTAGAGTTTGGGGTCTGTTCACTCTACAAAGGTGATGTACAGTCACTGGTCCCCTTGTTAATTACTTATTAAGGTCCCATATTATGCAAAATTCACTTTCTAAAGGTTTTTATAACAGTCCTATGTGTCCTCGTAGCCTGTATATGAGGCCCAAAAAAGAGAAAAGTTTGTCTCCTCTCTTTCTTGCTTGCTCCACTTTTTAGCTAATGTGTGCTCAAACGGGTGAGCCTGAGATCTTTCCCTCTGTGACATAACAAAGGGTAAGATCCACCCCCCCTGCTAGTGGATTGACCCTGCCATTGACCCACCCCCCGACTAGCTGAGCCTGCCCTCTAAAATCACAGAGCAGGGGCCAGCGAAAGCCAGCTCTTCTCCCAGAGAGGGCTATGGAGTGGGGGTGGACAGGCACCACTCATGACACAGAAACAGACCGTTTTCAGCAGAGCTCACTAGAGCCACATTTGGAATGGCTAAATTAAGGACCAAGGCTGAATTTAAAGTAATACACTTGTTGTTGGACCTCTGTAACCCGTAGCATCCACAGTAGTGCTGTTTGGTCCACAATTACCAAACCCTGGTCCACTTCCACAGATGGTACAGTTCATATGGAGTAGTAGTAATCCACATGTCGGAAGCATACTCCGGCCTACTTTTAAACCAGGGATCTTGGTTCCCTTGCAAGTGAACCCTGGTGCAGATCACTTACGCTGTGAAAGCAAAGGCACCAGCAAATGACTCAAAGAGGAATTGCTAACATTTTTGAAAGTTTGCTGATTCTCTTGCTGCTCATACTGGAAAGCTTCTTGTGAAAATCCCACTAGGTTTGAACATTAAAGTAAAAACAGAAACCTCAAGACTATAAACCTGATGTCTTTTGGTCCTGGCCGAGCAAAGAGCAAAATTCTCAGTCATGCAGACATGATCAAAATGACTTGCTGGAGGTTAAATTGAGCATCAGAATAAGGAAGAAAGGAAATTTAAGTGACTTTAAAATGTCTCATGGCTGTTGGTACCATGAAATTATTTCAGAAACTGCTAATCTACTGGGATTTTCACACACAACCATCTCTAGGTTTTACAGAGGATGGTCTAAAGATAAAATATCCAATGAGCAGCAGTTGTCTTGACCAAAATATCTTGCTGATGTCAGAGGTCAGAGAAGAATGGGCAGACTGGTTGGAGATGGTAAAAAGGCAACAGGAACTTAAATAACTACCATAACGACCAAAATGTCTTGTTGATATCAGAGGTGGGACTTTAGGAAACAAAGACCAAATATGTCTCCTTTAACAGTACAGTGAGTTTTAACAAACAAAGGAAGCAAACTGGAAGCAAGAACACTATAAGATAAATGTACTCCTGGTAAATAATCACCCCCTCTAGACCACCCAGCTGCATCGGTGTGATGTATGAATGCTTGACAAACCCAGTGAGTATAACTCTGATATGTCTGAGTGCATCAGGGGGTTTATCCATAAACCTACTGGTATTACATTATTACTGTGTTTTCTCACAGAATGACATTCAAGGCCCAACTCAAGTCCTCTGATACATTTCCCCTGCATCCCGGCTTTGTTCAAAATCCCTCCTTCAAAGTCCTCACTGCATGGCAGGCAAGAGGGAGGCGAGTAGAGGGATGTCATAATTTGTCTTTTCTTGACATCCCTTGCAGCGCGTGATAAAAAAAAAAAAAAATAGGGAAGGAGAAGCTAATAGCCAGCAAATGCTACCTCTATTTGCTTCTCTCCCTCTTTCCCACCTCTGCTGATCATTTAATAACTATCCAGTAGAGAAGGAGAGAAATTTGATTTTCTTTATAGCTTTCTGATAAAACAGAGCAGGATGCAGCAGAAAAAGACAGAAAAGAGAAAGAGGCAACGGTTCATTAACTGTCATGGAGGACAGGCTGGCAGTGAGTCACAGGCTACTGTAGCTGCACCCTCATATTTACTTTAGTGTGTATGGGCCAAATGCTGTGAGCTCAAACACACTCATATGCACACAGACATGTCTATACTTCTAAGACCCTTGATTACATAATGCACTTCCTGGCAGCTTGAATGAAATAAAGAATTCTCAATCAGACCCTCTGTTGGTAGGTTTAGACCGACTACAGTACCAACAACCTTACATTTATAATTTAGTTTGTATGGAAATTCAGGAAAAGCATTGTTGTAGCCATTTTTTATGGTTAGAATTTATTCTTAATTATTCCAGTTGAGTGATGTGATTTGTTTTCTATGCCGGTGTAGTTCTGTGTTGCAGTAGAAATTAGATTTCTGACCAGTGACTAATGACGTATATATTAGTGAATGTTGATTGGCTGTTAGACTGAAGCGATAAAAAGTTCATCAGGAAAAGTATGTTAGAAGTTACTGGACCTCCGAGCAACACAGTCTTTTGACCTACACCACATTCAGTTAGCTCGACAGAAAAGTCTAGATTTCAGTTCCTCTCTTTTTTGTGTGTGAATATTAATCTTTATTTTATATTAAACCTTAAAAGAAGAACTTGGTTTCAAGACCTTTGCTTTCCGACGTGCGTGTGTTGAGTACACAGAAGCCAGAAGGTCCAAAGCTAGTGAGTCAGCCCAGCTGCACCCACAAGCATTCTTTGTCATTTAGGACAAACCGCAAATACTTATTTTAAGGTAAGTTTGCCCCTGTTTCCAGATGCTGAGGCCGTTTCTTTGTTAAAGGAAATTCAGTCTCCTGAAATGATGAGTGGATTTTATCAGCTGCTGCAAACCGGGAATAAATGTTGCATGTTAGCAGAAAACTCCTCATCTCACGTTGCATTTTTAACACACTGTTTCATCCATCCACTCTGGTTGTAGAGAGGGTATCACAAGCTAAGTGCACGCCACTTTCGCATCTGAAGAAATCCAAAGCTTGACAGACCTGCCATGCTAATTTAAGACTACTAAGCTCTGATTGGACACCCACTGTCTGGGGAGCAGAGTTTAAATAACTGTCAGGCTATAGTGGGTCTTCTCACGCAGTGACTACCAAGATTATTCCCTTAATGAGACAAACCCTCATCGTTTTGATTTTCACGTGCTTACAATGATCATTGTTTGTCTTTCTAATTTAAAATTAAAGGTAATAATGTGGTAGTAATGTTTACTTAAAGTCAAACTTCATCACTCTGCAAGTCTCACCAGTCAACTCACTTCTTTACATGTTGGGACATAGATATAGCAACTTATTTAAATGTGCAAACAAGAAAATAAATAAGGGAAAATTCTCCAGGCTCCTGGAAAGACTTTCTAAAACTGTTCCTTGGATATCAGCTGCATTTTCCTCCATTCTTTGTTCAGATGATACCACAATGCTTTAATAATGTTGAGGTCCAGACTAAGGAGGACTTATATCTCCAAAAGCCCTGTCACCACTGATTCTCAGTCCAGTTTTTGTGTCATTTGGCATACCTCAGCCTTTCTGTCTTCTCTGTCTCCCTTTTTAAAGAATGGTTTCTTGACAGCCATTCTTCAATGGAGACCATTTCTGATAAGGCTTCAATGAATAGTAGATGGATCAACTGAAGGTCCAGTTTTCTTCAATGTTTTAAGGACATGCTGGGATATGTCACATTTTCAGCTAATAGCCCTCAAAGAATCATGTCGTTGCTGCAAAATACTATTTTCTGTCTGTCAAACTCCTTGGAGTTTTCATCATACAATAAAAAATGGGAACAAATTATGCGTCTATTTTTTACACACACAAAAACATAACAGGAACACAATCTTAAAACATCTTTAAACCAGGCTGCTGGTAACAAGGAACCTAAAGATCCAGTTCAAAACCGGTCAATGAACAAAACTGGTTCATCCCCTGAGTAATAATAATAGGTCAGTGTTCAGTGCCTTAACACAATGCAATACAAAAATGGTCAGGTACCAGGACTGGACTCAAAATGAGTAAATAAGCAGCCAATGTCCAAAGAAAACATTAAAAAAACAAACAAACAATAGAAAGCCAAATGAAGTATTAATTAAGGTCCCTTTATAAGATCACAACAAACTCTGGCTGCTTGGAAGCACAATATAAAGAAACCAACTGTGGTTCAGGTCTTTTCACCTTACTGTGATTCTTACCTCAACACTTTGCCAGTGTTGGCATTTAAAGCTGAATTTTTCATTAAATAGCACAACCGAAGAGGACAAACACAAACGCAGATGTATAAACACTTCGACTACACAGATGTACAGTGCATGTGCACGATTACTCTACATTTACAGTGCGAGTGCAAACATACACTGCGTGTGCCAATGAGCAAACATGCTGAAACAGCCGGGACACACACCCAACACACACACACACAAGTAAAAAATAATAGACTAAAGCACACATATTGTAAACAAGGACGCATATATACATATTGATAGTGTGTAAGGTAAACACATATAAAGATGCACTGATGCTTTTATGGAACACACAAAAGCTTTGAACACACAGCTTTGCATGTATTTATATGGTCTGTTTGCATCATTGCTTTTCCATCTTTTGCAGCTGATATAATTCATCATGTTACACATTTCTGCACAAAAACTCAACGGATAAAAAACTCCCAGCTTTAAATCCCTGCATTACAAACGCGTTGAAATAAGGAAAAATTATATTTAATAAAACCGAACTGAAATTGTTTTTGAGTTAAATTTTCTACTTATTTTCTCACTTCTGTTAATGTTCCTGTGGTGTAGTCTAGCTCTAGTTAACACGCAAACATGCACCCATCTGGAAAGCCAATAACGGATTGGGACCGTACTTGTCCTGCTGAGGTGGGTCAGTACAAATAAATCCCCCCTTTCTCTTCAGCTGAACTCCACTTTCATTAAAAACAAGTGACAACAGCCATAAAGCAGAAGGAAGCAAACGGCTCGGCTCAGCATCCCAGTGCTGCTGCGAACCGCCGCCATCTCAGGCTGATAACTGTAGGCTTTTGTTGGTATGGGTTTCTAATATATACCCTGTGATATAAATTAACATTTTATTCTTTGGAGAATCTAATTCTGGAAGTTTCAGAAAAATATCATCTGACTGAAAAATCCAGATGTATCATAGAAATTCTAAGTTTACTAAGAAGGTTTTACTCTTTTATCCTATTTGCTTCGTTTTGTCCATAGTCATGAAGGATGTCTAATGTGACACGGTTCAGTTGGAATTATTTAAATAATTTCAACCTCGGTTTTCAATTCTCTAAACATTTAAGAAAATGAACTTCAGTGCTTCTCTTATAAGCCCTTTAAGCATCGAAAGCATATGAAAGAAAGGAGATGATAAAGCCAAACTATTCTTGCTACTGCAAGCAACAAAGCAATAAAGCAATGCCTCGCTATGTTTATCCAGTGGTAGTTATTCCGATTCTGTGTAGGTTATTAAATGCTTCCTTTTGTTTCCCTTTAAAATGACAAATTTTTATAAAAGCCTTTATATTATTTTATGAAACATCTGAATATAACAGAGATTGACATCTGCTCTCTGGGATAAATTGTGATAAGAGTGCAATCGATGAAGTATCGCAGCTTGATGTAAACACGGTCAGATTCTTGTTTCAGTGATGTCGTCTTTAAGTCTGACCTTTCCTTATTAACATGAAAAGAAATAAAATAAAAATGACAGTATTTTATTTCTTTTCTTGCTCTTGTTGACAAGTCAAAACACACCTAAAAAATCTCATTAGCAAACATCCCACTTGAGCCTGTTTTAATAAATGAGTGGAAAATGACGGTTTTCTCCTCTATGACGTTGGCTTGCTGCAGCCTGATGCATTACTTTTCTTTTTGCACCATCAGCCAGGAACACTGGCTTCATTTGCTGCTGTTCGCACAATTATTTTATCAAATTTATGGATTTTTTAAAAATATATATATATATATGTGGATACAAACTATGTTTAACTTGTAGTGGAATATGACAGAGTAATAGAAAAAGTGCCACTGTTTGGCTTGTTTTTCATACTTGCTGGTCATAATCATCTAATCGGTTTTAACCATGAAGCAGAACTGATAGGAAAAAAGAAAAAGCATTTGGTGGTTGTCCAGGAAGTAGATAGGTCTAAATAAAGATGGTGTGAAGATGACAGTCTGATAAACCTGCTAACTAAGTGCCTGTAATTGCTTTTTTAATGATTTATGGTTCTGCCTGTTTTCCCATTCCTACCCCCATCAGCAGATTTGCCTCTCTTCCCATAGTCACTTGCACTTTCTTTTCCACTCTTGTCTCTGGATCCACAGAGAATCAAAACATTTTAAACACTGACAACTCAACATCTTCTTGTGTTTCCATTCCCAGTGAAGCCTCCTATTAATATTGGTAAAAGAGTCCTGATATTGGAAGTTTCTCTTGGACCAAAGCAAGTATTACACAGCAGGTTGTGCCATGTCCACACAGCACCATATGTTAAGATAATATAGCAGGTGGGTAAAAGCTGCAGGGAGCATTTCACTAATGTGATAGTGCCTCTCCTCTCCAGTAACACCCAGCAGATAACTGAAGCCATTGATGAAACTAAGTTGTGTTTGAAATCATATTTTGCATCCTTCAAAATACAGCAAAAAAAAAAAAAAAAAAGTCAGAATGAGAAACTGGAAAATAGGCACAAGAAAAAGAAGTTGCATTCATTCATCATAACTCAACCCTCTGTCCTCTGGAGTCGTGTTCCTGCAAAATAGTTTTCCATAGCTCAAATTTCATTTTGATGGCTGATGTTAGATGAAAAACATGGCATCTCTGCTCCTTTTGCTCATTAATCAGCTTTTAGTAGCTGACCAACAACCAGTCAGGTCTCAGTTAAAAGCTCAGAAGAAATTTTGATGCAATCCTTATGTAAATCCAAATAATTGATCTGTGTCTGAAGACAGAGTTTACACAGTATTTTTCATGTTGCTGAACTACTGTCAGAGCATATGTAATACTTACACTGTGACTGTAAGGTTACACTGGATAAGCCAAAAAACTCTGCATTTGAACATGTTTGGGGACATTTTCTTTAAGTACTGACTTGCTTTTCACAAAAACATACTTGATAAAGGTTAGAACAGCATTTTGGCTTGCATTTTAATTACTCTGTGTTTACTGGCTGCTTGGGCCCCTCC
The DNA here is from genome assembly GCA_037177495.1 of Rhadinocentrus ornatus. NCBI lineage: Eukaryota > Metazoa > Chordata > Actinopteri > Atheriniformes > Melanotaeniidae > Rhadinocentrus > Rhadinocentrus ornatus. The sequence goes on along the minus strand of JBAMHW010000007.1, from coordinate 7,437,157 downwards.
CCGATGGCCAAACTCACAAAACATGATGTGACCTACATAAAAACCACATGGCTGGTACAAATGGCCATGTGGTTTAAAGTAATGCTAGACAATGAGTCAATATGGTTTAAAGAATTACACTTACTTTACTGTAAACAACTATATTTACAGTTTGTAATAACACTTTTTTTTGTTGTGTTAATCTCACTTTTCCACCTGAAATTATCTTGTGATTACGCTCGAAGAAGTCGCTATTCACCGTGGAACTCATTGTGCTTCTTGTGGAGGTTAGATGCAGAGGGCTTTATTGTCACATCCACTACCAAGTTACGGTAGGAAATGGAAGTGTGAGGACAGGCCTTCTGACAATCCATCAGATCGCTGTCAGAGGCTGCACAGCGATGCAGCAGTTGGCTGTGGTTCAAGTGGAAGGATTCCAACTGGACTGCAAAATTACCACAAAGCAGAGGGAGACGCACCTGGGACACCAGGTATCACTGTTGAGTCCCAGCGGTGTGGCGAGCCCATCAACGAAACACCAATCAAGCAGGGTGCCCACCTGAACACCCCAGTGAAGCTTGCACACCCCACTTGTCACTAAGTACAGGGTAGACCTAAGGGATTGTACTATCTAGTCCTACGACAGTTGCAAATCAGGCCAAAGCAACCAGAGGAAGTTCCATAAGCAGCTACACTTTTGTAAAGTAAGGTGCAGAATTTAATCTGATTGAATTATCATTCAGAATTTAACAGGAATTCCAGCAATTTAATAGAAAAGAAAAAAAGTGTAGCTGACATCTGGATGTCATTTATCCAACAACTGGATGCTGAATATCAGGAAAGTCTGTTCTTATATGAAGCCCAGATAAAGTCTGCAGTTTTGATCCAGCTTTGGAAACAGCTGTTTTTGAGAACGCAGCCTAATAATGAATAATGAGAAATAATCTGTGAAATAGACAAATAAATTGAAACAATGCTGAAAAAAAAATATGAGCTCTGGGTTAGAATAAAGTAGAACTCGTTTGAAACCAAACAACCAGATCAGTTGGGTAAGAAAACAAAGTTTGTCCAAAGAAAAATGCTCTAAAACTTTTTCCTTACCAACAACAAAACGCACACACACACAATTTATGTTTCTCTTTCCACTGCATTGCTCTTTGGACAATCCTAAACACGGATGTATTTATTGTTGCCAACAGACCAGTCCTCAGTGACTCATCCAAGTTACATCGTCCAATCCCCACATCATCAGCTCCACGTTTTCGGAGACCTATTATCTGGTCAACACATCAGTTTTATCTGCTGACATCTTCATTTCACTGCAGCTTCCCACTGCGGCATATCTGGACCACCGAGTGGAACTAATGAAGCAGGAAAAATCGACCACACCTCGTGCATTTACAAGAATAAAGAAGTGTAGGTGGAGTATCAGGGTATGCTCCATTATCAGGCCCTAAGAGGGTTGTAAAACACAGGTATCTGCAGGACTTTCTTTGACTCTCTACTCTCCTGATGCCCAATTTACAATCTTCTAAGTGACACTTTAGACACACGGGGGTGAGACTGAATTTATTCTCAGCAACAAATAGCATTCAGCTAAACAAAGCCAAAGGAAGCGGAGGGGAAAAAAAAGTCAAAGCAACAAATTAGATGAATAATAGTCTGAATTACGCAGGATTGCCTCTTTTGCAATTGAGCTGCCTTCAGCAAAAAATTCCACAATGGCTGTGAGACACTGAATATTTATAAGGAATTGTCTGTAGGTTATATAGTCTGGGGAATGCAGTTTTACTTTTTATTGAACTAATAAATTTTCCCTGCACATCCTCACGGAAGAACACGGCTTATTGTACAAGCAGGACTGAAGGAGAGCGAGTTTGAAAACATGCAAGGAAAGAGATCGAAGTAGGGGTTATTTTTCTTTTCCTCTTGCAGTTTTTCCTCCAAAATGTCCAGATATGACAGCCGAGGAGGAGATCATTTCGTTCTCACCCACCATGCATAAACATCAGAGCTGAAACAGCAGCTAGATGAAAAAAAAAAAAAAAGGAATTTTAAAGCTTCATAAATCGCCGGACTTGATGGTGAAAGAGTGAAATAATTCTCCTAGGAGTTACTTGACTCAACTTTTTAAAAAGTGAGCTCAGAGGAATGTGTGTGTGTGTGTTCAGCAGCTACATTTTGACCATTTTTTCAATGTTAAATGAAGCTTTTCATCATGTTGATGTATTTTCATCTTACTGGAAAATTAAATATGTATTTTTCCTTCCAAAATTTTGGGATGATATTTTTCACTCTATGGCTAAATGTCTGATGACAGCTTTAAGAGGATCAGCGTGCCTCATTTCTGATGGGGGTGGGGGTAGGGTAATAAATCTCAGACTATCAATTCTAAGCTACACACCCATATCAACATGCTAATTTTCACATTTATGTAGTATGTAAGAATTTTTGGTAGGCTGGAAAAACTTGATAAGGGGAGCATTTTGGGATTCTAGCAGTTCTGCATTCCTCTCCTTTAATCAGCCAAAGCTAATTTTTATATTTCTGCTAATTCTTCCATATGCCACTTAAAGATAATTGCATACAGCATATGATTCCTATACTTGAATGGAAGAAGTCAGATCTTGCAGCTGACCAGGAATGGTTGCAACATGTTAGAAATACATTGAATTTCATTATTCAGGGTTTTTTGTCCAAATTAGCATGAAAACATGTTCATTTATTCATGTATACATTTCTCATGATGCAACCTTATTTATTTTAAATCGATTAAAGTTAAAAGATTTTCTGCAAATGATAAACCAATGTGCAAATGTTGAGTCTACAGAGATCATTTAGCCTACTTGTTTTCTGTTCAGAGCCACTGCTTGATTGGATGTAAAACCTTTGATTTTTTTAAGCACATAAGCCTCTTTAGACAGCTTGCAAACCTTCTGAAATTATCATGTAGAATAAGATAAGTTCATGTTAAACTGGAGTCTACAAAACAAGGGTTAAAGGCCAAGGCAAGGGTTAAAAAACAAAACTTTCTGATCTCAAAACCACTAATTGTCAAAAAATGTTTCTCAGTTAATGGAACAGCAAATGTTTAAATAGTCTGTCTTCTAGCTGGGGGGGTAAATGCAACTCAGCATTAAAAGCTAAATAAATAGTGTAAGAATATTGAACTTTGCTAGGCACTGCATAAATCTTTTAAAGGTTTGGTGTATGCTGATACAGCGATAACAGGCTACAAGGGAAACATCTTCCTACTGGCAACAATGTTGTCATGAATAATACACACTATAGTATCTTAAACAATCGTACACATACTGAGTAAGTGAAAAGTGCAGATCCGTGATGCTGCTTTGGTCAAATCTAAATTTCTGGGTAGTACATTGATTCGTTTGGCTTTTCTGTAAACTGCTACAAAAAGGATAACATAT
>JBAMHW010000007.1:7406738-7425907 GCA_037177495.1 Rhadinocentrus ornatus | reverse complement strand
TAATAATAATAATAATAATAATAATAATAATAATAATAATAATAATAATAATAATAATAATAATAATAATATAAAAGAACACCCACAGGCTTTGAAAAATTAAGGAGTTTTTAATTTACTGCTGTTAAACGGGCAGAATTCTATAATGTATTGGGTAGCGGCACCTTTCAGAGCCTTAAATACAATTAAATAATCTTAAAATCAATAGAATATTTTACAGGAGGCCAGTGCAGTGACATCAGGACAGGGCAGATGCTGCCTCTTTTCTTTGATCCAGTGGAATCTAGGTGCAACATTGTGTATCAGCTGCAGATGAGACAGAGCAGACTGGGAAACTACTAAATAAAGGAAGTTACTGAACTCAAGCCTTGAGGGAATGAATATTATGGTAACAAATTTAAAATTTTCCATTTATTATTTATCCTTTAACCAGATCACTTAAAATACACTTTTCTGACTTTATACTTAATTTCTGTTTAGGTAATAAAATTATGGAGTGACAAATATATTGAGACATCAAATTTTTAAACACTAAAGTGGGAATCTGCAAATTTTCCATGATGACATGGGAATTTAAGTTTGTGATATTCCAAAAATCCAGAAATCCATCCAGAAATCCAGCCAAACCAGTCCTGTTCATCACTAATCACCCAGTGATACTCATGCGTCTCAATATCTCTATGTCTGATTAGACAGAGAAATGGGAACCAACCAGGGTAAAAAACCCAACTTTATTATTCTAATAATAATTTTCAACTCTATTGATTCTAAGTTTCCTCATCTGTGTCACATCTGTAAACTTTCCAAGCTTAATTTGTCCTCCGGCTATTTGAACATTAAAATGAGATTTTTTTTATTTTTTCTTGCCAAATCGGAGGATAAGTTATGCGTGGCAGCAGCCTGGAGGCAAACAGGCTGCTAATATAAAACGTTGTCTCCTGTGAAGCTGACAGCAGTGGCCGACAGAATAAACTCAGGAGGTAATTGGGGTCTTTAGTCTGCAAACCAAGAGTATCTTAACATTATTCAATCTTGGTAATTAGACACAAAAAGACTATATCTTCAATAACTGCTGCTAAAAAAAAATCACTATTGTTATATCTTATGCTATTATTGACAGGGGTGCTATTATAGTCTATTCTATTTGAACCAAATTAGGGACGTGTACATGTTTGTTAGCCACTGTGCTGTGAAACAAGAGTTAGCATTATAAGCTAACGAGACATCCTGCAGCACAATTCGTACTGTAGTTTACTGTACTCTACTTTGTTCTGCAGAGCTAAAATACTGTACTTTACATATATTTTTTATATTGGGTTGACGCGAGACAACGTGTTGCGTTCATGAGTTGCAATATTGACGTAAACGCTAGAGGCACTCATGCAGACAAGAGCATTAACGCGACAGGTTCGAGGTAAACAAAGTGGAGGATAGTTTTGAAGACTGTCTCTTGGACTTTGTCTGCAACTACCGGCATCTGTATTATTTTTTCCATCGTTTGCACAGTGATAAACACTCGTGTCTTAACACTTGGCCAAAAATTAGAAGGATTTTCAGGGTTGATGCCCTGGATATACAATGTGACTGGTAGATTGACCTTTTCACTGTTTCAAAGTCTGCATGCTGTGTACTCGTCATTGTGGTGACCTCCAGCATCGAGTGTTTTTGTCACGCTGTGGTTCCATTGTTTGAAGCAAGTATATACACAGATGGAGCGGAACGTTGACGTGCACGCTTACGTTCACAGCAAGTATATCCCAGCCCTAAGGCTCTGTTCACACTGCAGCTCAATTACAATTCTTTTGCACATATGTGACTCATATCGGATATTTTATTGCCAGTCTGAACAGCGCAAATCCAATTCTTTAAAATCTGATCCCAGTCACTTATATGTGGTTCTAGATCAGATATGTATATGATCAGTGTGGAAGCGACCTCAGTCTGATGGTCATCTCGCAATTTATCCGACTTAAACGTCACAGAAGTCAGACATCACAATTCTGCTGTTTCACAATATTTACTGTGTTGTTGTCTTTTCCTTTAGTAAATGAAAACAACACATCACTTTAAATATACAAACGAATCAAACAAAGTAACGCAATGAAGGGAGAAACGGGGCTTATTTACAATTACAATGTGGTAACGTGTGGGTCGGGTCGCACGTTATGTCCTACATCGTCGGGTTGGGTCTAGATTTCTATGGAAGAAATCCACGGGTCGGGTTTGGTAATCATCCTAACGGGTTTGGGCGGGTGCCGGCTGGTGTAATTGGACCCGTGCAGGACTCTGCATTGTCTGTACATGCCTCTGTACAGAAGTAGGAGCCACTGCTCCACAAAAGGTCATTGCTAACATTTATGCTTTCCTTTTTCTCGGTCTCCTTCTGTCATTCACCAATTGGGCATAATTTTATCAGTTCAGAGTGCATAAGTATTTCCAAACTGAGAAACATGTGACGCATCTATTTACATCTGTAAATACGCAGTTTGGGCCAGACTGTAAAAGAATGACGGAAAAAGCCGTTGTAAAGACACAGACGGCTGATGTAACTTCATCTTTTAGGGGCCAGAAGCAGCTGAGTTACAAAACTATACACCGTATCTTTCAGGATTAATATTTATAAGAAACTAAGCAGTTTTAAGTCTGCACACTGATCACAAATGAAGAAATCTAACGGGACCATAGGGGGATGGGAAACATTCTCTAACTTAATTTTCATAGAGGAAGAAGATTTTTTTTTTTTCATTGCTTGAGCATTAAAATTACTTGGTTGAGTTTGGAAAAAGATTTAATAATACTGAAACTTCTGTACTGATCTGTGGTCCCTAAAGGTCCAAACCCTTTATATGTGAAGAGAACATTACTGATGCACAGCTCAGGTTAGTTGGTTTCATGCCTATATTGAACTTTTTTTTCAGGAGACTAAACTTCAGTTAAATTATTTTGTAAGATGCACACTGGGAAAGATAAAGAAATGCCGACACGAGTAAAGCAAAAAGCAAAAATGATCATTTCTCAGAACATGATCTTATTGACCAGAAACAACTGATTCCAGATTATTTATGCCTGACATTTAGGAAGAAGTCTGTCTGTGTTAGCACAGTAAATTAAGTAGACTAAAGCATTTTCTAGACATGAATTCATACAACCTGCATCATCACATCTCTATATACTTTACAAAATAGAAGAAGAAGAAGAAAAAAAAGAAGCATTTCCCAATGTTTTTTATTATGCGCAACATTTGCAAACTGCCTCATCATAACATGAGTGACACAAAAAAGATGTCCAGGGAAGAAAAGAAGAAGAGAAAAAAATAAACAGAAACAAAAAGAACAAGGAAAGTACCTTTCTTGTGAGTAGCTTCATTTTTGGAGCCTTTGGGGTCTAATAAAAAAAAGATCAGAATTAAACACAGCATATACTAACAACACGTTACCAACTATACGTTGTTTGTCCTCATTAAGGAAAACAACCGCTTAAGTCTATCAAGGAGTGAACAAGACAGCAAGGCTCGATCATCTAAGGTGTCGCTCTGCTGCCAACACTCAGCGAGGGTGAGTGTGTGGCAGAGGGGGAGACTCGGGAGGGGCAGGGAGGAGGTGGGCAACATACTGTGAAGGCAATAGCAGGAGGGAGGGATGCACGAGTCTGTAGAGAAACAGTCTACTGCCATACTGCAGCGGGCAGGAGAGGAGAGGCGATGCACTGAGATGAAGAGGAAGGGGTTGCAATGCAGTTCTGTCAAGAGGAGCTTAAATAAAACTAGCAAAATGCACTACAGGAGATGCAGGAGGCCAGAGAGAGAAAGAGGCGGACGAGGAGGAGGGCAGGGAAGGTGCAAAGACTACATGTCAAACTGGCTTCATTTTGAGTTTTGCCTCATTTGGCCTTCAAGTTAATTACACTTCTTTTCTTTCTTTTATTACTATAAGGCAACAGGTTGGTGGAGAGTAACTCTTAAAATAAAGGAACCAGTCTTGTAACAAAACACCCAAAATGGATTCTTTGTCCTTTTGAATACTTTTGCTCCATACAGAAATGGAGCTGTAACCCCAAAGGAATAGATGAATGATAATGAACTTATACTTCTTCTCTTTAAATGGGTGTTATTAATTTAAAGACATTTGGCTAAAATGGAGCCCATCAGAATGAACCCCAGGACGTAAATCTTCAACCTCTCGCCAACGGGCCACATCATTTCAGTCACAGCAGAGAGAGAGAGAGAACTTTTAGTCTGCAGAGAGGCTGATTTATAATGGACAAATGCCAACCAGCTAATGTCAAGGAGCTGGAAGTTAAGGCCGAACGATTCATTGTTCAACGGTGACAAGGCCTTTTTTCCTCTTGCTCAGTCCGGGGAAGTTAGTGCTCAACACATTGGACCTGATGTGTTACAGAAGATTAGTGGCTTATTGGATTTGTCTTCAAAGTTCAAGCAAGTACAAGAAGCAAAGACAAAAGTTGCACTACGATTTGATCAGCAGATTTTCCACCAATTTTCCAACATAAAATGTAAACATTTAAAACAAAAACAAGGTTGATCACAATATGATATTATACCGGTTGAATGGATAATAATTTTATCCAAGAGTCAACAACTGATTTAACAAGATTATTTTAATTCATATTAAATAAAAAAAAATAAATAAAAAAAACAACGAAAATATTAAAATGTATTTTTTTTAAACTAAACCAAATATTTTTAGAATTTTGTTAAAAAAAAAATAGTACAGTCTGACTTTATTGCAGTTACACAGAATTAGTTTTTTCCTCATCAGATTAAAATTTTATAATAATAATAATTTTGGTTGTCAGAATAAACGAACTAGAAATATTCCACACGTTCGTTCTGAATAACTTTTATTATTAATTACCGTATCTCTCTTTTATTAATATTATCAGTTTGTATCAATGCTAGTGGATTATTGATCATTTATATTGCTTATCTATGTAGACGGTTGTGTTGTTACACCCCTACAGAATATTTTCTATAATATTCTTTTTTTGAACTCATACAAACCCTTATCAACAGACTCAAGTCCAGATAAATTTTTTTCTGAGACTTTATTGAGTTTATTAATTAACTTAATTGATAAAAAAAGAAAATAAGAACTAGTCTAAAAATTCATTGCAGCAACACACTCCAAATATGTTGTGAAATGGGCAAAGAAAGGCAAAATGGGTTTTTGATTACACATTAACATCATTCTAGAAGATTTCAAAATCTATTTGGACTCAAGACTCACAACAATGATATTGATCCTAAAAGGACAAATAATTTGTAGCTCATCCAGATCATCATAATGGTCTATGTCAGCTCCAGCAGTCCAAACTGATAGAAAAGTAAGACTAGAAGATGTTTAAAAAAATAATAAAAAATAAGAGACATCTAAACCCTCAAAAACATGGACTCAGGAAGACCTTGGAGTACCATTTTAACTCAACACAGTCCAACGCTACATCCAGAACCAGAAACTAGATGACACAAGCAGTAAACCATGAACTAACACTGAGTTCTTGGGACTCCAGCTCATATCAGACGGACAGAAAGACAGTGGATGTGTGTCCTGTGGTCAGATGAATCCACATTTCAGATTGTTCAGGAATAACTGACATCTGCCTCTACCGTGTCTGTGCCAGTGTGTGTGATTTAATTTAACCCTGCACTGGATTATTTTTTATTTATTTTTTTTCACATAATACCAATTCTTGCATTGTCTGTTACCAACTTGAACATTATGTTTGAGCAAATACATTTTTAATTTATGGGTAGCAGAAGGGTTGTTTTTAAGAAACCTGGTTACATCAGTGTTTTAAACATCCCTTTCTGGTGAGAAATATAACAATAGACGTAGCTACCAGGAAATAATAGAAGTGTTTTACTATACTTTCTTTGTACATTTTACTGGTATGCTCTTGTAGTTACCCAGCAATATGTTGCCTGCTACTAAGAACGTTATGGGTAAATTCACAGTAATTATTAAACTGTTGAACAGTAGTTTACCCATTTAAACTAGTTTCAATAACCAGGTAAGTTACTGAAAAATTTGATGCACTTACAGGGTAAATACCTGTTAATTAAGGGACTGTAAAAGAAAGCGTTACCATAAAAACGTGGCTTTTATCCCTGGGGCTTGTGCCCTGATTTAAAAGTAAAAAATATTTTCCCCTCCACAGCACAAAAGAAAAACTATGCTTTTTCCTCTAAATCTATTCTAATCACACACCAGAAGCAATGTGGGGCTCAGCGTTTTGCCTAAGGACACTTAGACATGTGGTCTGGGGAAATCGGGGATCAAAACATAAATCTTCCTTGTGGCAGATGGCCGCTCTTCATCCTGAGCTACAACCAGGGTGGCAACACAGATGAGGTTAATGTGAAACAGGTTAAAACATTAAGTGTGTGTACCATTAATTATAATCTGCTTTGAACATGTAATGGTTCCTTCATCTGAGCAAAGCTCGTTTAACAATTTCTCTCTCTCTCTTTTTTTTTTTTCTTTTTCTAACACACGGTACATCCTAATACATTACATATCTTAAGACATTTAGAAGAAACATATCTATCATTTTCTACTTGGGAAATTAAATGTACCTTCCAGGCTTCAAAAAGGTACACAAAGCTACCTTGAAGTCTATTTGTGAGCCCTAGAAGGTAAAGAAGTCCAGATTGTACCCTAGATTGTACTAATCCAGTATCCCCTTTTCTGATACTGTATTATCATGGAAAAAATAATCAGAACATAATACCCATGGATTGTTGAGCAGCTTTATTTTTTTAATTCAACACAGATTCCATGTCTTGGGAATGGTATTCCCTGCTCCCAAAGCATTAAAAAATCTCATTAAAGGGGAAGCTGGTGGTAGATAAAAGTAATAAAAACTAATCTAAACTTTTTGAATGTGTTGATGCATCGAATTTTAAATAGATCTCTGGTAAATATTCCTTTTCTGGAAAAAAATGCATTTCAGATTCCATCCAAGATGACCTGATTAATTATCAGAGCCTCAAAAAGTAAATAATCTGCATATTTGACAGTAAATTTATTTTATTTCATATAATTTTCAATCAAAGTAAAACATGTCTTTACGCAGCATTTAAATATTTAATGAAAATAAAGAGCTCTTTGAAACAGGCCAACAAATATCCTCTCAAAGCATAAGGGGCAGTTTTCTGGCTTTAGTTGTGCAGATTTGTTGATCGATGTCCTAATTTGCCACCAAGCTGCGCTGAACTGACTGAACCAGCCCAACCTGGTTCACTGTACTTGACAACTGCCATTGTGAAGGACGGCAACCACACAGAGCAAAAGTTAGGGAGTGATATTGTTATCTGTCTTTGCCGGCCTGTAAAAAAAAAAACCCAAAACATGAATGGCTTCTAAGATAGATGGGAAGTATTCGTTGTGACCATGAACTGTTGTAGACAGGTGACTTAAACTCTATAATCTGCCTGAATCCATGAAAGGCATTTTTTCCCCCTCCCTCCTGTGTACACGACAATCTCTCACTGTCGGAGCTAAGCCCAGGCTTAACCTGGTGCCCCAGCAGACTGTGGAACACCTGAGCACCTGATCCTGGCATTAAAACCAATGCTGCTCAAGAATCTCATAACACAGACTGATTACTGGCTCACTGCAGAGTCACTTTTCTCGGCTTTGAAGGGGAGGTGTAAAGATAAAAAAAAAACTTTTCCTTTTGTGTTAGAAAAAAAGATGAATTCTGTTAGATGAAGAATTTGTTTCTGTCTTTTTTGTACTTCTGGGTGGCGATTAGCCACATCTACCACGTTAAGCTTGGTAACAGCTTCTTTCTTGTTGCACAGCAGTAAACAATTACACATCAACCTCTCCATGAGGCCTTTAAGGCCAGTTATGCTCCCTTGCATATGTTATTAGCGATGTCCGTTCTAAACGTTGTCATATGTAATTTTCCTCATACTTCCATGCATCTTTTGCATTGCCATGATGGTTAAGTCAATTCCTGAACTAGTGAGCAGTGCTAATTTCTGAGCCGACGTCAGTTTTAGACACCGTTTGGTGGCGGTAATTTACCGGTGTGAAGTTGCTTTCAAACGCCCAAAACATCCTAAAACACTTGCATATCCTTTCTTTCAAAGCGCGCAAAATTTTTACAGTTGTCCTCGTCTTTATTCTTCTTTTGCTTTTCTGTTTCCTTCCTGATCCTCTTCTTCTTCTCTGGTTTGTTTCCTTTGCTGGTCGCATGTCATTTATTCTGCTCAGTGCTGCCCCTGTGATTTCCGTCGGTATTGCTTCGTCTTCTGCATCAAGCGATGGATAGCTAAGCTCCCTGAAAACAGACCAAATTACGTGTGTAACTGACGCAGAAGACAGACGAAACTGTTCGTGTCTTCGTATCCATAATCTGAATCAAGCATAAAAGGGCCTTTAGACTGATAAACCTTTTTGTTCACTTTCACGCTGCTAATTAAAGCTGTGATGGGATTCACAGAAGGACTGAACGGCCTTTTATGAAGCAGGATTCCCTACTTTAAAACTTATTAGACATGGACCAGTGGACTGAAGAGGGAGGAAGGCAGAGTAACGTAGCCATCAACTCTTCTTACACATCTCAGATTAACTTTGCACAGCCTTGAGCTAAAGAGGTCCCATGAATCTGCTATCTTTAGATCAAGAAGAAACATTAATGATGGGAGGTATTTATAGCAAACTGGCTGAAGAGATATGAAGTTCATTCATTTCCACAACATGACTCGTTTGATTGTTAGCTTGATGCAAAGAGAAGATTTAAACTGCTTCTTTGGCTGCAAAATGTATCCAGATGTCCTTATTGTTTCTTCCCCCCACTATCCTATCAGTCTCTCTTTCATTCCTCATACATACTTCTTTAATAGTCCTTTCTTTTTTGCCCTTGCCTCCTCCTAGATGCTGAAACACGATCAATATTTTTTGTCATAACTCAGGGGATTGTCACTTCTCTGACAACATTAAAATTTCTTGCTTAGTGCAATACAGTCCCCGTCCAAATTTCCTGGCTCAGAAAGGATTACCTGGAATACTAAAACAGCCAAGAGACCTTCCACAGGGGAATGGGGTCCACTCACTCCAGCAGATTTTTTACATTTGGATCTTTTAGGAGAGTCACAATGTTAAAGCAGGAGGGTGAAGATATTACAGTTTGGATTTCAAAGCTGCAGCTGCAAGTATTGTTTGTAGCTGAGCAACCCTGAAGTCCACTGGGAACTGTGTTAGCATCCAAAGTCTGGTGCTAAGCTAGTGGAAACATATTCTGTGTTTGCAGTGTGAAGCCCTGGACTGCACCTTTGCCATCTGCTATTCCCTCCAATCTCCTGCCGTAAGCAAATCACTCCAAGTCTGTTAGCCATTTGCAATTCTACTTTCTCTTCATTTCATTATTTCTTCCTCTGCCTCTCCCTGCTCCCTTTACTCATCCATTTTCCCCCCCTGCAGCCATTTCTCCAACCCACACTCATTACCTTATGCCCATTAATCCCATTAAGTAGCCATTAAACAAGTGCTGATAACACCAAATGAACGTCAAGCTCTGACAGCTAATAACTACCCCCCGACACATTCAGCCCTGGCAAGGAGAGAAAGAGATGCAGGGGAAAACATGGGGGAGTCATACAACGTAGCAGGTGCAGCTATGTGCAACAACAAGTGTTCCAGCTGTGAAGAAAGACGAAATTGTGGAGGAGGGAACCGAGGAGGAGGAGCAAACCAAGGAGAAGGAGGGAAGAAGATAAACTTTACGGCCTCACTGTATATTTACTCGTGTCCAAATGTTCAGACAAGAACTGTGCTCAGCAGTAAAGTGACACAGTGCTGGATTTTCAGAGTTTTTTTTTTCTCTTTCACGCTGATTATCACAGGGATTTAAGAGTAGAGAGGAGGAGGCAGCTTTGCCAAACCCTCCGAGGGAGCAGTGGGAAATAAACTGAGAGAGGAAACTCAAGCTAAGGCAACTACTGTGGCTGTTCAGAGTGGTGTTGCAGATGAAAACCTGCAGAAATAGTAAGAGCTTTAAGGGTGGCAATGCATCTGGGATATTTTCTGTCACTGATTCCTGCCTTGCAGAGGGGGGTGGGCACTTCATAGTGGCAGTCAGCTCTCTAGCAGCCCATTTCTGGTCAAGTTTAAGATCCCTAGCCTGGTCCTGGACGTTGTCCTTGCTGCTGCTGTGCTGAGCCTGAGTGATGAGGAAGGACAAGGTTGTGGCAAAGAAGGAGAGGGGAGTCGCAGCTGTGGTGTGTGCCATTCATCAAGTGCGTGCGCACACAAGGGAAATCGCACACACACAAACACAAACACACCTTTCTGGCCCTGGTTCTCACTCCAACCCCTATATCTCTCATTCTCATACACACTCATTTATCTGTACAGCACCATGTGGCCATTCGTTGCATGGTGTAGCAGATCAGAAAGGCCTGGTGCTGCTGTTTGAGGGGCTGAACAACATCCTCCTGCAAGATGAGCTCAACTGCTGCCAGCCACCTGGTCAGCTAGGTCAATTTGTATCAGGAAAAACTGGGACGGGTAAACAAGACTTGAGTGAAGAGAAAGCACAAGGAATGAGTGAGCAGGAAGGAGGTTAAAGTAGAAGAAAGCTGAGAAATGCATAGAACGATTTTTTGTATTAATAACCTTGTCTTTTGTCCGAGAAAAAAGGAAGATAAATGAAATTCTGAGGGAGAGGCTGAACATGTAGGAAAAGATAATGACAATCAAAAAGACTAACGCAAATGCAAGGAGACCACAATGACAAAAAAGAACAGAATAAACTTAAGCAAATTAAATTAAAAAGCAATGAGAACTGTAAGAACGGGACAGGAATAAAGAAGGAAGATTTAAAAGAAGTTCATAAAAATGAAATGGGCAGCGGTAAAAAATGCAGGTTAGATAAGGAAAAAAGCTGAAAAGGTATTTACTTAAGAAGGATTCAAAACATTAATGAGTCAGTTAATGAAGGATGGTGGTTAAAAATGGGGGAGGAAAATACTATTATAAGAATGAGAAAGCAAGGGAAGACTAGGAAAGAAAGGATGAACTCATGGATTATAAATGGCTTGTCCTGAATGTGTCAGGAGTGTTTCCTCTCCTTTCTCAGATGGAGGAACCTGCTAAATCAATCGGAAGCTTTTTGCTCACACAGAGGCCCCCCGAGTCATGATCACTGTAATTTCCTCTCATGCTGGTTATTCATAGCTTTGGGCAAATCTAATCTCTTTCTTCTGACGTTTTCCTCCCTCGCCATTGTTCTAATATTGCTGTACAACACAATTAGCAGGGCGGGGGCTAATCTGATGAGTGTGTAAACTGTGTGGGCAGAGTGAGCAATCACCTCTGATTCAAGGAAACAATTGAAAATAAAGTTATTGTAATGTTGCAGTTTTTAAGCATTTTACATTTTGACTTACTTTTCTGCTGTGTGTTGACATCCACAGTGACAAACTTGTAGACAGAGTTTTATGTAGACTTTATTTGTTAAAAAAGTCAGTAACTCTGCAGAGCAACGTGTGGGCACTCAGTTAGGGTGGGAGTCCAGCAAGCATTGGCCACAGAATCTGTTTAGTTATAAATCGACCCAACATATTTCTTGTTTCTCAGTCATCAACACATAAGTGTTCAGTAATGGAGGAAATCTCACTTGTGCTTTCCACAGACTTCTAATTCTACTTTCTTATGTTAAAAGGATTTATACTGTGTATTTATAATTTTTTTTAAGTGGGGTTGTGTAAAGTGTTTTTAAGAAGACTGCAGTAGACCATGTTCAGACTAGGGGTGAGTTGTTCGTAAACAAGCTGGCTCTAGAAGCCGATTCTATTTTGTGAACAAGATAAGATTCAGACAGGAAATGCAATGGTACGGGCCAAGTACACAGTGACAGATTGAGATGGGGAGCTGGATTTAAATTCAAAGTGCATCAAGAAAAAGGGAAAGTATTGAATCTAAAGTTACATTGTTTTTCCAAAAAACTGCAATAATATTAAATTCTTTATACCAGAATTTCCTTCCGGTATGAAGTATTTTTCAATGAGATTTTGCCCTTTATTTAGTTTGTTTGTTGCAGGACTGTGTTCAGTTCTTAATTTAATTATTTGAATAAATATCAGTAACTACAGGTATTATTTTTCATCTTTTTTTTTTTTTTTTTAGAAAAAATGAATGAAAATAAGGCGTGTGTGAAAAAACAAAAGAATTGTAACATGGAAACTTCTAAAACCTGCAGGACACCAGCTCTCCAGGGCTCAAGGGTGAGTATTGAGGATCCCTGATCTAGATGATCTGATATCAGACATTTGTTGAAATGTTGCTGTACAGACACAACATACTCTGTGGCCTGTAACACTTACACTGAGCCCTGCTTTCATCCAGGTCCATCTCAGTCATGTGACACAGTTGTTCATCAGGCTGCATTAATCCAGATTCATCCATTAGATTCCACTTTGCTTATGTAAACGATGAGTCTTCCTCACATTCCAGAGTAAGTCAGGGATACTTCAGAGTTCTGTAATTTGATTTCTGTAATTCTGCTTTCCAAAATGCTGCAGTGAGGCTTGTGACGAGATCGTATTTCTAGATTCTCATCATTAGTTCCCTGTTAAACCTAGAATAGAGTTTTAAATTTTTTTCCTCATATAAAGCTCTTAGTAACCAAACTCCATCGGATCCTAAGCTGGCCTGGGTGATCCTGAGCAATGATGTGGTTTTGCTGTCATGAGGCACATGAACACTTCTCTTCCCTTCTGGATGCCAGAGTTTTTTCTCTCTACAGTCACACTGTGCATGCTCAGGATGGAGGATTGAATTCAAGAGAAGATTTGATGCAAGGTTTCATTAGCAAGGCAGTTATTCCTTATAACTTGGTTTATGAACAGTTATGATAAAGTGGACGACTGTAGACCTTCTGTTTGATTAGTTTCAGTTGAATTACATTTGGACTATTATGAATTGGATTAAATTGGACTGTGTCAAAATATCTTTGCACTTATAGTAAATTGGTGCGATTGAAATAAAGCTGAACTGAATTGATTTCCACCTGGAGCAGTGTGTGATGTTTCAACTTTTGTACCTCGAGCAACTCAACCTTCTGCTCCACTGAATCCAGCCTACTTTTGACAGAAGCCACATCAACTGGAGAGGAGCATATACAGGTAGACCGGGCAGGAGAAGAGAATCTGCTTCAAACACCCAGGAACCAAGGGTAAACTCTGCCTTCTTGTTGTTAATGGCAGGGTGGTGCAGAGGTTAGCACTGTTGGGTTAAAGTTTTCGATTTAAAACTGTTTTGGTGTGAAGTTTGTGTGCTCTGGTATCCTGACGTTTTTCTCAGTTACACAGCATTAGCTTTTGTTTCAATGCTCACAAGCTAAACTGCTCTCAGTAAAACTCTGCCCTCACAGTCAACATATCCTAGCTTATATGCTCTAATTCACCTAAAAAAATTACACTTAGCATCTGCAGCTGCAGACCAAATGTCCTGCAACTTTGGTCATTCTCCTCAAACTCATGTTTCCTCTGTGTTCTGGAGAAACTTCTAGTAACGGATTTCTGCTCTTTGGCTGCACAGAATCATTAAAAACCAAAAGCTTTAATGAGCAGCAGTAATGTCAGGATCATGTCTGAATCGCTACTGCTGACCACTTTTTAACAGACTTGTTTTTCCATAATTAAAAAAATTTAAGACGCAAACAGAAGTTTTGCAAATGCATATAAATTGAGTGAAAGGAGAAGGGCTAGAACTGGGGAGCAGGACATTTGTTTTCACAGCACTAAAAAATTTCTATTAAATTAACCCTGTGATGGATAAGTGACCAGTAATGGCTCCACTTTACCTCATGCCTCAGCCACATCTCATTGTGCAGTAACATCAGAGGAATACTTTAATTGTTAGTATTTATTTACTGTTATTTTGCTGTGAATAAACAGGGGTGGTGGTGGCACGTTATCAATAAACTGTGTCTTCACAAATCTAAGTGTCACATATCTGAAATGCAGTTTCATCTCATCATCGCTGTTACGCTGTTGGTTGACTCAGAAATTGTGAGAACTGTTGCACTTTCAGAGATCTTTGTGCCTCCTGTGTGAATACCGTGCTGCTACTTCTTTATGTCTTTTCCTCGGGAGTTTATTAAGCAGCAGAGCTGTCAAGCTGTTTATTTCAGGAGTGTGAATAATGCAGTGGTGTAGTTAGCTGGTAGGGGGACAGACACGCAGGCATAAAGAGAAACTGCATGAATGAACAGAGTCAGAGAGCTCAAGCTTTTCCAACTCTGTTGACCTGACAGCCACGACAGAATCTGGAAATTCATATCAGGCTCTGTCTGCTAACAATAGCCCCTGACGCAATTACCCAAACAGATTATATAAAGTCAGGCTCATCCTGTTGAATATGCACCTTCATTACAAATCATTCCTTACAAATTATTTAGAAAAAAAAGGAATAATTTATAATTATTCATTACATAATTCAGCTGTGGGTTGTAATTGCTCAGCGGATATATTCCACTCTGCCAGACTTTTATCTGCATTTAACCTTTTATTACATCAGTTTCAAAAATAGAAATGTGAATAGAAATGACTCCAGACAAACACCTGAGCACAATATCTCTGCACGTCAAGCAGCCCCAGCAGGTTTAATAATACCCACTTAGTCAGAGTGAAACACCCCCACTCTGCTCAGTTCTGTCTCGAATTAGCTGAGAAATCCCGCTTATAAAGATCGCCATGTAATGCAATATACCATTATGGGCTCAGAGTAAAAAGAAAGCTCCCCAGCAGCAATCTTCCAGGCTGTGCATCTCTATGCTCAGTGAACAGAATATTAGTACACATCGTAATTTAACCTGTTTTTTTTTGTTTTTTTTATGAAAAGATGCAGACAATTTTGTGAACAGCATCCTGACGTGATGCAGGCAGCAACAGAAAATCTTCCCTTCAGTGGTCTTTGTATAAAAACAAGCTTGGAGTTAATCTAAAGGTCTTCTTGTGAATTTTAAACTGCCTTGAAGTTAAAATACTACTGAAACTGAATGAGCACAACTACTGCTAACTACTGAGGAAGATGTCAAGGATGGTCACACGACCTGAACCCCAAAGTTTTTACTGAAATGTAATTACAATATAAATTATATAATTATTTTAAAAAAATAAGCAAAGATCGGGCAGTAAATGATAAACTGGAAATTATAATTACAAAGGAGGGAGTATTTCATGGCTAATAATTTTTTGTCTATGAATGAGCTGATAAATTAAACAGCAACAGGAACAAATTTCCATCCACTCTGTTATGTTTAACATGGTTGAAATAAAGCATCTACAAACATTAATCAGTGATATCAGTTTTGAAAAGCACGTTGTGAAACCATTTCCAGTTTTGTTCCTTCGACTGTGCTCTGGAAGTTTTGTCTTTTCCAGTTTCAGATCTTTTACCTTTTTTTCTGCAAGGTGCTGTGTAAATTCTCTTAAACTTGTATTATCAGACGTTTTAATGAACATGGAGGGTTGCCTCAGTTCTGTAGTGTTGGGAAATGTATTCAATACCAGACTGCCTTCCTGATGTGAGACAGTTTAACATAGAACCCTCTGACATGTGTCTTTATGGGGGCTAACATTCAGGGAGAGGTCACTAGATAGTATATGGTCATCATCATTATCATTAGACATCATGTCCGGCAGCACGCTGGCAGGAGGGAGGCACATTACCTTGACCACCAAAACAAGCACTCAGGATATTGTGTGGATACCAAGGAATGTAGCCAACTAGCATCATGATAACTAAAGGTACTCTAAAGTGTTAATGGGAATATTTTGCCTTTTGTATTTGAGCTAAAAGTGCAGGCATGGGGACTTTGGTTTAAAAATTAAAGAGGATCGGGGGCCTAACACCTGAAACATACTAATTTTTTATAAATTAAGTTGAACAATTGGTAGAATTACCTTTGTTCCACACTGCAAAGGGCAAATAAAAGAGATCAAGAGATTGAGAACAACCAAAAACATGGAGATGATAAAACATAGAGCAGAGAATTTTAGCATTTGGACATTTTTCTCTTTGTTTTCAGTAAAATCAATAAACACAAACCTTTTTCTGGAGACAATCTTTGCTAAAAATGTATTTAAAAACATTGAGAAAATGCAGAAAAATATTTGTTTCAGGGTTAACGTTTGGCTACATTCCTGCCTTATCCGACTGAGTCTTGGTGGCATCTCCTACCTTTAAAATTGGGCCGGATTCTGGCGTCGTAACCCGAAACTTTACCCATGAGTTTGTCCAGAAACTCAGATGGCGGCATCGGGGAGGCTGCTTTCCTCGCCGCAGCTTCTTTGGACGCTGCCAAGCTGGAAGAGACCAAGAAAAATCTGATTAGAGATCAAATGTTTGGGCAGAAGGTGCTATGGTTAAAAATTGAAACCACTTCATTTAACTTAATTTATCAACTTTATTATGTGAACACAGCTAATTTTCCATTTGGGTTCTGTAGCTGGTGAAAGCAACATCAGAAACATGTACTGTCAGGCTCCAACCAATCCTGAAGTAGAGAAACTAAATTATGAAAAATACATGGCTGCTTTTGTTTAGGATCATCTGCATCAGCAGCTTGTGTTTTTCAATATGTACAAACTGTCCATGTTTTCCATCACCGTAGTAACAACAGCTCAGTACCAACAATGCAACATTAGAGAGATTTGCACCAATGTGACTGCTGAGTTGTACAATTTTCCAATAATTTTAACAAAGAGGATGAAGTGACATGTTTGCATTTTGCAGATATCAGTCCTTTAATAACAATAATACCAATATTGTTTGAAACGTTTATAGGCAAATAACAAAACCTGTTTACATCAACGCTTCAAACAAGATGAATGAAACTTTATTTGACTTAGTTTGACCTTTGATTAAAAACAGAATGGTTAAAAGTGAACGTTTACCATCTGGGAGTTTAATGTATTAGTGGTTATGACACACACTTGATGTCGTTATTCAAACTAATGCTATAATTCACTTAACCAGCTCCGTATCCTGCTGAGTCCCACACTGATTTAACAATAAGGCCACGGTATTTGCAGTTGAGCTCCTTACCCTATTAAGTCCATCATGCTCATTAGATGCTTTCTGCATTATATTAAATCCCCAGCATGGCCTTCAGCCAAAAGACATACAGTAGAAAAAGTCCACCTCTCTCAGTCTATAACATAGCAATACGCACACTTAAGACAAAACTATCGGACAGAAAGAAGCAATCAGGTTTTTGTTAAGTTTAATGGCAATGTCAGCAGTCCTTCCAGCAGATTTAGACCAAAGCAAAAAGCTGCTGCTATTGTGGAACCAGTTTTCCTAACAGTGATTAAGGCTGTTGAAAAGCAAAAAACCAGTTCGGGATTAGACCATGACTCTAAAGTACTGAGACACCTCAGCTGAACAGGAGGAGGAAAGTCAGAGATTTCATGTTTAAATGGTCGTACCACACTTACTTCTACACTAGTATGATCCAAAGCAGGACTAAATCTGCATCTCGGGACTCTTCTGACCTGCATTCTACTATATATGTGATGATACCTGACATAAGCAGTTTAAAACAACACTGAGTCTTAACTATCTTCTCAGCACCATTGTAATTTTTTTTTTTTTACAAAGAACCAATAGAAAAAAGATGAAAATTCATGTTGATATAAGATCTTTTAAATTAGACCATTATTGAGTAATTTACAATGTCTGACAATAGAAAGATAATTGTAATTGATTGACAGCTGTCAAATTGGCTCAGTGAATGCCACAAGAGATGAGCCTGGCTGTAAGATATTGGACATGATGTGAGAAGTAAATGATGCATATACATATATATATATATATATATATAGGTTTGTTTAAGGGACCGATGAGCAACAAGC
This sequence comes from Rhadinocentrus ornatus, assembly GCA_037177495.1. Classification (NCBI taxonomy): domain Eukaryota; kingdom Metazoa; phylum Chordata; class Actinopteri; order Atheriniformes; family Melanotaeniidae; genus Rhadinocentrus; species Rhadinocentrus ornatus. Next base: position 7,408,014 of record JBAMHW010000007.1, on the reverse strand, counting down.
AAGTATAATTGTTTAGTTTAGTCTTTGGGTTTGATTCAAGTCTGACTAGAAAAGAAGTGATTTTGTGATCAGCCTGGATTGGCCTGTGAACGTACAGTGGAAGGCCATTAGCAGGAACTTGTAGTGCAGTTTGCATTTCATTATTTTATTGCATCACTTCTTCCTTTGCCTGAAGAGAGAACATGCAGCATTATGATCCAGACTATAAATAACTTCCTGTAGTGACCCATTTCATCTAACTACAGCGAGCTTTGTTAACAAAGGTGACTCAGGAATAACTCTGAAACCTGTTAGTGTTGGCTTTTCTTTCTGAATTAATCAACAACAGCAGCTGGAAAAAGGGAATTAGTTGCTATGTCTTGTTAGCCACATAATAAATAAGTTTAATTCCAAAAGAGTATGGATGCTGCAAATTAAAACAGAAAGTTATGATTTCCAAATCTCATAAACATATGTTGCTGCCTTTAAATAAAGATGTGCTAATATTTCTCATGAAATAGTAAGACATCTGTCTCACTTTTTACATTTGGTATGTTTTCTGTGTTCTGTTACAAAAAAAATCTGACTGCTTTATAAGATTCTGTTTCCACCTTGGAGGTAGGGTAGTAACTCATGACTTGACATTATTCTTAAGGGTCCCATATAATACATTTTTTTAACAATTTCAGAGGTCCAACAAAATAGTTTTCAAAGTGTATTACCCCAAATTCAGCCTTGGTCCTTAATTTCGGCCATTCCAAGTGGCTCTAGTGAGCTCTACTAAGAAAGGTTTGTTTCTGTGTCTGAATCTTTAAATGTTCATGAGTGGTGCCTTTCCTCACCCCTCAATGAGGGAGAGGATCCGGCTGTCGCTGGCATCCACTCAGTGATTTTAGAGGGTAAGCTCAGCTAGCCGGAGGGGACAGGTCAATGACAGTATCCACTGCTGGGGGGATGTTTTTTTCCCCTTTGTGATGTCACACGGGGAAAGATCTCAGATTCACCCGTTTGAGCACATATTCACTAGAGTGGAGCCAGCAAGTGAGAGAGGAGACAGAATTTTCTAATTCTTGAGACTCACACGCAGGCTATGAGGACACGTAAGATTGTTAGAAAACCTTTAGAAAGTGAATTTTGCATAATATGGAACCTTTTACAACCATTTAGGTGTGAATAAACAGATTTTTTAACTCAAATTATATCCACTGAAATACATAAAGAACATTTATTTATTTATTTATTTATTTATTTATTTATTTATTTATTTATTTATTTATTTATTTATTTATTTATTTAT
>JBAMHW010000007.1:7390478-7406638 GCA_037177495.1 Rhadinocentrus ornatus | reverse complement strand
ATTTATTTATTTATTTATTTATTTATTTATTTATTTATTTATTTGTTTGTTTGTTTGTTTGTTTGTTTGTTTATTTAATAAAAATCTAACCCAGAAGCCTTTTGTTGGTGATCTGATACATAACAGAGCTAATAATAAGCCAATGTTTTGCTGTGGGGACAAACGTGTTGAACTTTGCTGTTGCTGGTTGTTTTCATATTTGTGTCTTAAAGTCAATTATGACTCTGTTGTTTTTCATAAAGTTTTTATAAAGAAAATATAATTATGATTTATTTGCCATTTTCTTTTAGTTCCTTTGATCCAACATTAGTTTGTAACATGCGGTGGACATTATAATTTCATTGTAAACCGTTATGTTTTCCTGATCAAGTAGTTCTTGAAGTCTAAAACTACAAGTGTGGTTGTGGTGTTCATAGCTAACCAAGTTGATGGGTTAGGGCAAAGAATGAAATATGACATTAACTTGCTATTTTTCTCCACCACCCCTCCAAGATGTTTCATTATCATAAGTTAACAGCCCAGAATGATGTTTGTTGAGTCGTACTGCAACTGTCAAAGGACATCTCAGGCACGTCTTGGAGATGCTATGGCCTTTGATTAGCAGAACTACAGTACTTGACACTCATGCTAAGAAGGGGGTAGGGGGGGGTTCAGATGGGTTAATAAACCTGCTGCACCCATGTGCATGTTTAAAAAGATAGTTTTATGTTAAAAATGAAATTTCAGTATGACAGTACATCACTGCAGTGAATAGTCTATTACTTATTTCAAATTCAGCTGGCATAGAAGTCCTGGTCATTCACTTTACTGATCAAAAACATGACTCATAAAAATGCATGAAGCAAGATTTATGGCCTAATGGGAATTTTTCCCAACATGCACCTCTTATTCTGGATCTGCCTACTCCCAACTTCACAGACAAGTCTGTGGACTATGTTTCTGAGGAATAATTTATTTTGGAGGCAAAACATTTTCACTTTGCAGCACTCATATGTCAAACCAAGCAGCAGCTAGTCTCAGACATCAGGACATCATCTCAGCTCAGGGTATCAATGATTGAAAAGGAGAAGGTTCAGTTCAGGCTATAAAGTGGAAAAACATAAAGTGCATGTCACTCTTTCGTTCTGTTTAATGAACCTTTCAGATTTATTCAATTTCAGATCATTTATGAAATTAACTAAATCTTTATCTGACCAATCCTGACTAACAGTGAATTTGACAAAAGTTAAATATAAGAATGATGATTGTGCAGCCATTTGTCATAACTCCCTCTGAGTGTGGGGGAGGAGAGGACCGCTGCTGCATTAATCTCACATAAATGAAATAAATAATGACACAAGATGCAGTCGATTGCGTTCAAATTTTCACCTTCTAAATGTAAAACCACTAAGCGTGACTTTCAGTATGGTAAATTGTGTCGTACAGCATGATAAATAGCGCCATTAGCAATTCATAAACACGCAATGCAGTCAGCATGTTGCTTTATCAGGGAGCTGCTGATCAGAATCATAATTCCTCCAGGTGAAAATGGAAATCATGAAGGAGCCATGAATGGAAAACTAAATAAAAAGGGAAAATCCTGTGTAGGTTGTTGTTTCACAGTATATTTGGGTACACAAACACTCAAGTAAACCACAAATCTGCATGTTTTACATAATGCATAACAACACACACTCACAAAACAGCTTGCTACCTACTCTTTTAGGCCACCATGCCCCTTAAGGTTACCTGGTAACTGACCATACTACCTGCAGAGTTACCTGATCTCTTCAAGCTACTGGCACACACAAACACAGAGTCTGTGGGACTACAGTACAGCTTTAAATGGTGCCAGTCATTATGCTGCTAATAAAGCATAATGATCTTAACTGAAGACACTAATGCAAGTCATGGAAACAAGTTTATGCTGGTCCCCTGATTGATTAATGATGAAGAACATAAACATGCTAAATGTGTTGTCTATGTTGGCCTTATTTTTCTTTTTAAGCTATTTATTTTGCTTTTCAGTGAAGCAACATCTATGAGGGCTATGTATTTTATGCTTTTAGGGGACTGTTCATCTGTCCATCTGCAGGGGCTGTGAGCTATGCAGACAGATACTTGAATGACAGTAAGAGTAATGTTCTGATACACTTTAAAACAAAACTGGCTAACAACAACCTATAGCGATGTTATATGTAATATATTGATATTTTAAGGATGTGAAAAAATATGCCTAAAACATGATTTCTGGTGTGTCCATTTAAACACACACCAGAGTGAGGACCTTTCATCCGTTAGTTGTATCTTTGAAAAAAATAAAAATCTGGAGGGAAGTGCGCAACTGCTGCTTTAATCTCTCAGATTAAAAAAAATAACATCTAAATATCAAGTCAAAGATCCTCTGTTTGCATAGGATGAAGAAAATGATGAAAAGTTTTAGACTTCTAATGTTCTGAAAGGGCACCACTGAAAGTTGATTGAATTGTGTGTTCCTGTTGAATTCATGCTGTCACGTTAGACGTGTTGGTTAAATCTGCATAGAAATGTCAATTTTGTGTTGCTAGATTGAAAATGTACTGCTGAGATAATGACAGCCTTTAACTTTTACCTGATTTGTTAAAAAAATGCATATTTTCCATTAAAAAGATCACTGATAAAGATATGTGGCTTGTGTAAAACAGGTTTTCCCTTCGGAGACATTGGGTTAAAAGAATAAGTCAGAATCTGGACTGACGTTTACTTTCACCTTTTAAATCAACACAATAAGGAACTGCCCTTATTCCTCTGAAAGGCCAGGTCATGGATGAAAACAAAGTGACACAGATACAGAAAATGACACACAATCACAGTAACTTAACCTCATCTTAAATAACCAACTACAACGACCTTATGGATCATTTACTGGATAGCTCAGTTTCAGAGCTCCTCATATTTGTCCTCAGCAAACACAGTCTATAAAGCTTCTGTGGACTACCTGTCCAGCTCCAAAACGTAGACAAACCAAACTGGTTGGTGGAGAAAGGAAAGCATCTAGCAGCACAGAAGCCAGATGTATTCAGGAGGATAGAAATTTAATTTATAGTCATCAGGTGGCTACAAGAATTTATCTGTTATGTTTGTCTTTTATTGTTTATGTGGAAATAAGCAGCTGATTGGTATCTAACTAAAGAAAGTGGACATAGTTCTAAGCTAGGTTAGCCTAGTAGCACCATGCTAACATGTTGCGAAGTATGCCCATTTATTTATGCTGGGATTTTTTCTATAAAATAAATATATTTTGCTTTACATATTGTAGACACAAAGAGTGCACAACCACACCAACAGTCTCTGATGTCAAAATATGTATATTATTAGTAGAATTCAGTCTTAAAAATTGCTTGAAGTGAAAACAATAGGGTAAAGGTGTAGATAATTGCCAAATCCAGCATGAAAAAAAGCTCTTTCTATCTTAGTACAGCAAAAAATTTAGATATAATGAGACAAAAATATGACTGAGACGGTATTGGTCTCCTGTAACTGATGTTATTCTAATTCAGTCTTAAGCGAGCAACGTCTAAGAGTGCGTCCACGGCTGAAGGATGAGGCTGCGCTCTCTCTGCTTGTCTCTGCTGTTAAATTATGACAGTGATGCTGATGATGTTGTCATGATCATAAATCATAACACAGATAATTACATTAGACACGTCATGACTGATAATGTTGATGATTGGACTGAAAAGTTTAAGTGAACATCACATTACGAATGCTGCCCAGGCTTTAATGAATTTTGAAGTTATAGGTTTTTTTTGTATTTGCCACTTAGCATGTTAAATGTCTAATTTTTCTCTCCTAGTAGCTCCTGTCAGATAAACTCTGTAATAGGATTTTGTCCGGTAGAGTAAAATGCTATTCTTCATTTTACTGTTTTTCTTTTTCAGGTGATTCTAACATTTAAATTTAAAGAAAACATGAGATTTATTGGCTTTCCTGACACATTGCATCGGCTCCAGAAGAGTTTTTGTTATTGTTATCTACACAGAGGATCCAACCACAGTCTGAAGGCCCATTTGACGCAGAAGACAGATAGGCAGACAGAGGGACACTCCTGTCCATCTCCTGCATCAGTTATGCACATAGTTTGATTAGTTTTCACAGAGTTTAGCAATCTGTTGTTTTCTTTTTAGGTGTTTTTCCTGAAAATATGGCCAGGACTTAAGGAGTTAACACAATCACCTCCATTCATATCACATGATAAAAAGCAGCTATAAGTGTGCCTTAGAAACGGTTACGGTATTGGAGTAGATTGATGCTTTCATTTAAGATTCACACTCTTGAATCACTGATCATTGTACCGCTGCAGATTGATGTATCTATTGTCATGTGCACAGTTTTCAGAACTAAATCTGAACTTTTAAAGCCAACTAACATTTATATTAGGACAGGAAAACCAGAAGGTCTGGCATATGACATTAAATCTTGCAAAACACTCTCCTGTCCTTGTTTCTGTTGTTGAACATAGCCAAGATAGCATTGGAGCTAACGTTGCTAACAGTTTTCTTTTAATGTGAACAAAAAAATGCACAAATCCAACCAAATGAAGAGAGGTACACAAAACAATACTCAACAATACACAACAAAATACGACATAAATCAAAAACTTCCATGTCTTGCTTTATGGATGTGACTTTTGTGGGGAAACGTGGATGAGAAAAAAAAACTTTTTAACAAAAAGTTGTGTTCTTGTGTACTTTTTTTCAGTCTGCCACCTGACCGAGTCTGAGTCAACTCAAACACACTTTTAAATTTGGAACAAAAGTTGATGGAGGCATGCTTTAGGCCAATCAGCAACACGATACATCAGCACTTGGAACATTTTGTGGCCTTTCAAAATCTGAAATTTTGACCTTTAGTTGCAGACCTCCCATTTGATAATCCAGCGGTTTTTAAATGTCAGCGCACAAAGCCAACATGTTTCACACCTCAAGTTTTATCAAAAGAAAGCTGGAGATGTCTGAGGTGTAAGATTCAAGAACGTATAGCAGATTACCACAGACGGGGCATTTTAATGCCAAAATCCCAAAAGAAATCATGTAAAATCTGAGAATAAGAGACAGGAGTACATGACAAACACATTAAAAGGTCATCTCACTAAGACAGAAGTTGTTTAGATGTAAAGGTGAGCAGTGGGATGACTGTTTTTCTGTCTCTCATCATCACTGCTTATCAGACAAGATGACAAGCTGAGCTGTCGAGCAGCAACACAGGAGTAATTGCTGCCATTTCGCGGCATGAATGTCCTTTAAACTTTAATGTCATTTGATTTGATTCATTGATTTACTAATGTGATGCTAAACAAATAATGACAGAGCAGTTTATGCTTGTCCTCTACTAAAAGGATTGAAAATCATTTAAACAAACAAAAATGTGGTTTATAAGTTCTTTTTATAGCTCTATAGTTGTTTTTTTTGTTTTTTTTAAACTCCTGTGTGTCATCTCCAGACTTCCCTCTGGCTGTCCTTGTTGTCTTAACAGAAGGTCGTGTGTCTTTGGGCCAACACTGCACTGCACACTATGTAAACACTCCTCTAAAGTGGAAAATATTGATTTGTATTTAGTTTACACATACAAATTTAAGCAAAAAAAAAAAAAAAAAATCTTTATTTTCTTACCAAAATATTTAATGTACAACAGTGGGATTATTAAAGAAACAGCTATAACATACTTTATCCAATATTTAGCATTATTCATTGAAAACCACTGGTGCAGCCCTTTCAACTGCAGAAAGATGGATGCAATAAGAGACCTGCACTCCAGAGGGTGAGCATCTTAGGTTAAATGTGTATTTTAAATCGACCCTTTTGTCTCATTCATCTCTTTGTTGGTTGTTTTTGTACCGGAGCATCTGCAGAAAATCTTACATGCATGAAGAGAAGGCAAAATCCCTACAGAAATGCCCTCCCCCCTCCTCCATCCCATTGCAATGCCACAGTCCTACCTCACTACTGCAGCTCGTAAACAGATCTATCCTCTAAGACTAATGTTGTAAATTATATCTGTCTACTCAGCAGCTGAGCAGGAAACATGAGTGAGTGTCAGAAACCAGAGAGAGAGCTCTGATCCTTACATCTGTAATTGGGATCATCTTTGCTGATTAAAATTACAGCGGCGCCTCATCGGGGACCGCCGGAGGTCTTCAGACATATCCAACATCAGACGGCGCTCCAGGGCTGAGCTGTGTGACTCACACACTGGCCCCACTAAAACGCTTATCTGAGTTATTTCTTTCCACTCATCACAGATGAACCGTGGCTGCTTGAAAGCTAAATCTCACTCTGGACATTTTTATTAGCTTAAATTTAAAATATCCTATATTTTAGTTAGTTTTTTGTCACAACAAAAAGCTCAGCATCGAGAACTTTACCTCATCAATCCCTGTGTGAAGCTTAAAGCAGCAATAAAAATGCTTCTCTAACCAAATTGCATTTATGAAAATCAGGTGGAGCATGATTATGAAAACAATTATCTGATTGTAACTGCTGAGATTAAATCAAGCGTTTTTTTCTATGACTGATTATCCTGTTGTGGTAATTGCCTATTTTAAAAAAGCACAGTTGCTTTGTTCTTGTTGAAATCCCTGAGGTTAAATGGGCTGATTGCTGAGAGACAGACACAGACTGATAGGAATTATTTGCAGTTATCAATGGTTTATAAAGGACTAATTTCCTCCAATGTCAACCTGGACAAAGGCATCGTTTCATCTGCCATCACTGATCAGATAAGGACATCTCCCCAACCTGTACAGTCCATGCCCATCAGTCAGCAGACATCATAGTTTTAAGGCCCATAACATATCCAATTCTTCTCACTGTAACGGCAAATTAGGTGGATCAGAGATTATCTCTGCCAATAATTTCTGCCGCAATGTGACAAATCCAAGCTTAATCCTCTTTGCAGCGACGACAAGTGTGATAGGATCACGCTCTCGGAAAAAAACAACTAATTCCTGTTGTTCAGTGCAGCATTTTCTGCAGAGACGCTACAATAATGCATAAACTGTGTGTGAAATGGCTCTCAAATTAGCATCGAACAAACACACTGTTGAGCAGATGACAGCACAATGTGATTAGTCACAGATTGGGATTACAGCTGCGTGTCCTTGACACAAAGATAATGTCTCCCGGACAAGAAGCGTGGGACAACACTTCAGGCTGAATTATACTGACACTACTGATTGTAAAGAAAGGGGAGTTCAGCCCTTCACTTGGAGCCTTTGAACAGAGCGTGACTTGATTCAAGTTCATTTGGTTGTTAGGAGCAAAATACTTAATGCTGTCACCATTTGTAACACCGTGATCTCCAGCTTTGTGGTAACACGTAGTGGCATACAAATGTTTGGGCATTCGTGTCAAAATGAATTTTAATGTCTGAACAAAAGATCACCTGACTTTTTAAAAGAAAGTATTGTAAGCAAAACTTCCTCCTAGAGGTCAGAACAAAAGATTGTACTTACTTACTCTTTAATCTGTAATAAACCTGCCTTATAAATGCTTCTTCCAAAAAGTAAGGCTTCATATTTGGTGAATTTGATCCCTTTTTTTCTGCAAACAGCCTCTAGTGCTGTGAGACTGAAATATTCCTTTATGAATTTTTAAGGGGGTTTGGAATCATTATCCTTATACCTTAAACATTTTACAAAAGAGGTGAAGTTTGCTTCTAGAAATTGCTGGTATTTATTTTAAATTATTCTTCTATTGACCAGGTATGTGTTCCCTGTGGCGCTGGCTGCACCTCTGTGCTTCATAGCTGGAGAAGCTTTGTTTTAAAGCAGCTTCTCACTCTTGACTATGTTCTACAAACACATCACACGCTTTATTTTATTTATTTATTTTTTTAAGGCATAAAATTATACATACGATATATTAACAAGATGCTGTGTTATTTTTCTCTACATCTACACACTGATAAACATTTCTGGCTATGGCTGAATAATTCTGTCCCACCTTCACCAGACTTGTTTGTTTGTTTGATAAATTCCAAATGAAACTTCAATGATGATTCACAATAATTCCACTCTGAATGTATTAGCTGGTAGCTTTCCTAAAGTCTTATAATAATCTTCTGATCTGCGGGCATCAAGTAAGCCAATTTAGTTTAGGAGTTTACCGATAATGTTTAAATATGTACTATATACGTTTCTGACCTTAAAACTCTGTGTTCCTCACTCGTTTGACATCACCAGTTACATTTATTATGTGCATTTCCGGAGCTGTCACTGCCCAGCAGTGTCCCGAGGCTGAGAAATCGCACTATACAAGCAGTTGACCTTCGCTTTACACACAATGTCACATGGTAGCAAACAGATATCAACACACTGGCTGTTTTGATTGCTGAATTAGCCATGATGCACAAAGAAGTGCAATAAGACGTTTTTGGAGGAAGACGGAAAAAAGAAAGAGAGAAAGTGGCAGAGCAACATGAGTCCAAGTAAGATACACAGTACAGGTAGGATGCAAGATGGATCTGTGAAATTAAATTTCAAAATTAAATTTATTCTAAGACAGAGATGTTTTTAAAAACAGGCTCAAGACCTTTTTTTTTTAGTCTAGCATATAGCTGAATTTTATTTGCTATTGTTTATATTTGTGCTTATTTAATCATATATTCTTACATTCCTTTAAAAGAGACATTCATGTAGCTAGCAAGTTGCTTCCCGCGGTCTTGATCAAGGCTTATTCACTCCCTGCATGCTTTCCTGCACGAATTTATTCACTCACAGGGGTACAACACTGACTTTTCCCTTCATGTCTGTGCCATGTGTGAATCTACTGGGAGTAAAGCTATAGAATTAAAAAAAAAAGAAAAAAAAAAGGAAGATCATATCCATATCTGCTTTCACTGCAGAGCCAAACATCGGCCAGGTGTTTCCATTTGCATAAAACTTGGTTTAATAGATTCAACTGGTACCTGCTTTACCCCGATTGTAAACACTTTACTCTGCAAAGGCATTTGTCTGTGTTTATGTATTAATCAGTTTCCTCTCCGACTGTACTGCAGTTACAGGAGAAGGAAGGAAATGAAAGCTTGTAGCGTGAGCACTGATAGCTGTGGATGTTTAACTCACACCAGGTGCACACAACTACTGAATAGCATGAAGCATGGATAACAGAGGGATTTCTGCACTGGCTCAATGAAATGTTCTTTTGCTTTGATTTCTCGCCTGAGCAGACAACCTTTCCAGCTCTGGCTCATCATGAAAGAGTTTATTTTTTATTTTTTAAATGATCTTAATGCTGCTGATTCTGTGGCTCCATGTCCATGTAACAGCTACAACTATGCAACAGCTATTAGGGTACTTGGAGCTATATTACGTTACGGTAATAAAAGCAGAGGTGGTAATAAAATATTTAAAGTCGACATAAAATTTTAACAATTTTACTGAGAAAACTACACAAAAATGTCAGATACTAGATATGGGTGCTGTTTGTTTTAGCTATGTGTTAGACCAAGAAGAAAAATTACTCTGTGGAGCTGCACTTCAAAGTAAAGTATTTACTGAGATGTTGAATCAAAATGCACTCCATGTCAAAGCAGTGCACATTTATTAACAACAGTTAATGTTGAAGCTTGATATCTTGCTTTTCAGATATTTCTCTTTTATATTATTGGTAAAGCTCATAAAATATGGAAACAATCCAGATGTGGAAAGTCTCTACTGTAGTATTTACCAGATCTTTTTCATCATTATCTTATTTAAAAAGGGGGATATTGTACATTAAAAAATATGCAAAATAAAACAAAACAAAAAAAAAACTGCAAGATGTAAATGTGTGCAGAGTTAGTGGGCTAACACACACACAATGCTGGATTAGCCACCACACCAAACATCACATTTTGTTCCATCGTTTCATCAATCTGTTGACCCAAATCAAAAATACTGATCAAACATTGATAAATAAATGGTCTGTATTTACATAGCGCTTTCATCCAAAGCGCTGTACATTATACATCACATTCCCAAGGACACCTCGACATGAACTCGACTTGGCTGAGAATCGACCCGGCAACCCTCGGGTTACAAGACGGCCGCTCTACCTTGCCGAGCCACTCCGCCCCGCCAAGTAATTATCAGTAATGTGTGACTGAGAGACAGTGTGTGGTATCGTTATGTGCAAAGTCCATTTCAGGTGAAAAAAGATATTGCTTTTTATTTAAATGTCTGATTGAGTTCAGGGATAAAATTATTATTAACTTTTTGGGATTTGAAATGAATGGAAGTGATTGTGTTAAATCAACCTGTGATATCGTGCAATATGTGTGGCTCCTGGATTGAAATGCAGGATTTGTGATGTTGGCAAATATTAAATTGTTATTCACTAAATTCTAAAGAACAAAATAATGATTTACCACCCGGAGGGATCTTAGCTACAACTAGCATTGATAAATTAACTGTAAATGAAAAGGTGAAGGTGAGACACGGACATATATACCTCTGGTTTACAGAAATGAACTACGTCTGCATTTTACCCTTAAGACTGGGTTGGCAATGAAGAAAATTCCTCCTCTTACACAATACATCTGCAACAAAGCACTTTTTACTGTGTCATTAAAGCCCTAAAAGTGATTTTCAAGCCAGGTTTTTACCAATATGATCATCATTCCTCCATATGTAAACATTGACTTAAATAAACTAGAATGAGGACAATGTGGAAAGAGGAGTCTCACAATCAACTGGAATATATTCACTATCAGCCATTCCAAGGCCTTTCCATCTGCCTTTTGTTGATAATCTTTCCCCCTGAGCGTCCTCTTCTTCCATGATCAAAGTTTGGATTTGCTATAATTATTTTAGATCAATGCTGGCTGTGACTACAGTGGAGACCCGTGGCCAGTGCTGAGGCAGCACAGGAGAAGAAGAAAAAACAGCTGAGTCGTCCTTTGCCAGTGTTTCACATGCACACAGCAAGGAGGGAGCGAGTGTCAGAGAGGTGTGGGCAAATGCGAGGCTCCAATCATTAGCCCTAAGTGTTTCTGATTATGTTGCTAAAGCCTCTGAAGACCCAGAATCCCTAATTGATCTCATCCTGGCATTTAGTAACACTCAGAAAAGCAAAGGGTTGCTTGCTTCCCTGGCATTAACAGACAGGCTGCCTCACTCGCTCAGAAAAAAAACTGGCTCATCACTACAAATGAAGGCTTGATCCTCGGATGGCTGAGCTGTGTCACACACTCCGCTGTTCCAATAACACCAGACCAAAGCAAAAGCAGGCACTTTTTAACAATGATGGGGCAAAAAGTCAAATTAGTGGCATTTTAAGAGGTATTTTTATCCATTCGGGGGACCGAGATTTCACCTTAAACCTCCACAATTCAAATAGTGAGTTTTGCTGTGGTTTGAGTTTGCAGCAGTGATTCATGTGGGTGTGTGTTTGTCTGCTGCTGCGTCAACCATCCCAACATCCCGCACAGCCTGTTGTCTTTTTTTTTAATTATTTCATCCTAATGAATCATATATCAGGGCAACATATAGACTCAAGTATGCACACTCGAATGATAAACGTTTTATTTACTTAAATTATATTAAATCTCTACTGAAAAGTGAAACTCCTAAAATATCACTAGCATGTTCCCTCCTATTTTTTGAGCATTAAACAGTCCATAAAATTTTCTTTGTTCAACAAAACACAGAAAAAGGATGCAGTGGTTCTTTCTGCTCCAGCTGATTTCAGCCGTCATCTTTGGAAAGACCATCTGTGCGTAATCTTTGTGCTTTTATGAGTCATTGTTTGAGCCTCGCTCAGCACGTAAATAGATGAGTTTGCTCCTGTTCTTATCATATTGCCTATATCCTGTTTTTTTTTAGATCCCTCCTGTGATGAAAATGACTGTTTATACTTTTGTTTCATCTCATTTGGATCACTGTAATTCTCTTTTCACTAGCCTGATTTATCTCTGCAACAAATGCCCCAGGATGCAGCTGCCAGGCTGCTGACAAAGTCATCTAGGATGTACGATCTAACAGTAGTCTTCTTCTGTATCCTGACTCTCTGGTTGTGCTCAGACCTCAGTTTTGAGCCCTTGCTCTGACTTTAAAACGTTAAACCCTGGAATGTTTACTGATGCCTTATAGCAGTAAGGCTTCAGTCCAACTCTGAGGTCCTCTGATCAGATTTGTTTGCTCCTCGATCCTGGATCAGAACAATAGAGGACTAAAGTTTTTAAATGTTTGCTTCTGGATTTTGAAATTCTTTTACTTAGACTGAAGATCTGCCTACACTGTACAAACCTTGAAACAAGCAGCTTAACCCTTTGTTCCTATTTTTTAGGCCTCTACTTGAAAACCCGAATACCCAAAATTAAATAAGTATATTTCTACAACCAGAAGGTCTATTTAAGTACTTTTGGAGTCATAGTAAAGGGAACACTTGTGAGATTTGTTAAGATGTTTATTAATCTCTATATGTATTACCGGTGATGGATAAATAAGGATGGCACATAACAGGAATAAAGAAAAAAATCAGGCTTGCCTAAACATAATAAAAAAATAAAAAACACTCTTTTGGGACATGAATGTCTCTTTGGAATAATGTGGCTGTAGCTCTAAATCTTTAAAATCATTGTACAATGTGTGAACATTATCTCAAAGGATAATTCTGATAGGGATGCAGAACTAAATTAGAGAGTTTAAACCAACATCTCCAAATGGGCTATTTAAGCACAAACTGGCCCCATCAGCTGGTTTTTGTTAAAATGTGTCTAATTCATCGTATCTATTTTTATTTATTAAAGTTCTTTTGTAATTATTATAACAATATTGATCAAATGTAATTATTATTTTAGAAAATATGTACTTTTATGTTTTTTGTTTTTGTTTTTTTTTACTTTAGATGATTTGTTTGAGACTAAAAAGATGAATGAGGAACCAATTAAAATATTCAGCTAAAAAAACTAAATGGGAAATACTTATGGCTTTCTAATGGTTAACTGATTTTCTGGGTTTACATATTTTAAATGAACATGCATATAAATCCCTGTTTTTCGATATTTTCTCATTTTTTATGTTTTATGTTTAAGATCAATTACATTACATCCTTCTATTGTTTGCATATGTTTTTTTTCTCAGCTTCTTCCTCCATCTTTTTTCTCCGGGCCAGCTGGGTTTGAGCCACAACCGGTACTTCTGTCTGTCAAAAGGTTCAGAACGTGTCGGATCAGAAATACACCAACAAACTTGTCTGACTCAATAAACGTGTTTCCTTTCATGTTTCACCCAAACAGGATCAGATGTATACCAAATTGAATCGTGAGCTGGAACTGCATCACAGACAGCTTTTAATCCACCCACTCAACACCTCTGTGGAGTGTTAATAGTAGTGTGTGAGCACAGGCTTTTAGCGCTGGTTGCTACAGATATGAAAGTGTAAAAACATTTCCAAACTACTCTGAGAACAACCTTACCAAATAAGCAGCAATCACCTGAGGCAGACGAACTTCAAAGGTTGCCAGATTAGTTTCCCCCACCTGCTTCTAGTCTTGAACTCAGTTTATCTGGCTTCAGCTCAAGAGTGACACTGTTGGTCTCAATTAATTCTCACGGTGAATGCTTTCCAATTTATGGAATATTTATGTCATTTGGAAGCAAAAATATTTTACCTTTCAGGTGTGTTCTGCTATTGCAGGAAAAAGCTCACTGATGAACTGATGAAACAGTGTGGAAGTTCTCAGTTTCCACATTTACAGAAGTTTGCAGAGGTTTGGAGGCTGATTCACACTAAGACCCGAGTTTTAAAAATGTAGACAGTCATATTGGATACTTCCAAGAACTGTAATCATTTCTGGGATATTAAAGCTCTCAAGATGTAAAAGCTTGAGGCCATGTTGGAAATTAAATTTGAAGTCTATATTTAAATCCAACATCACAAACTTGCAGTTTGCTCCCAGAGGGCTGCAGCTCGCATGGATACAATGTATAATTTAAACTCATTAACATTTTTAATATCAACAATACATAATTTGTTATAAAATCATGAACAAAATTGTAGTTGATGTTAATATTTCATTTCCTGTGACTGAATGACTGGTTAAACTTTATGAATTAAATCTGCTTTATGTTAATAATAAAGTTAGTTGATCTGCACTGTGCTGCAGAGTTTGGTTCGATTTTCTTACATATAGGACAGGAAAGACTCCACCGTGCTTTAATATTTGAATATTATGAGCTTAAAGTTAAATAAATGAAAAGCTTTTTTCACTGTTACAGCTCTAAGAAGCTATTGATGGTGCACTCTGTTATTTATGGTGCAAATCTGTCACTGTCTGCTAATCAATAATATATTATCATATATCAAGTTTTGGAAATGAACCTGCCCAGAAGTTAATTATTATTGAGGTGGTAGCGAACTTCACCAGAGAAGTCAATTGTTTTTCATTAGACGGCTTGGGAAATTGATCCCAGGAACCTGCTATATGTTATGATTTGTTATGATGAAAGATATGAGTGATAAATATTTGGTCCTGCACCTGCACAACAAATGAAACAGCCTGAGAGAGCAGGTTAATAAATAACACCGCAGCTTTAATTCAGCCGAGCATAGTGTGTATGTTAACTGACACTGGGAGATTTCTGGCTGTGTGCTGCGGCTTTTCTGTGTCTGTGCAGCACAATAAATCCAGACCTTCAGTGCAGGTTTTGTTCTGTAACTGACCCTGATCTGTAAACTGTGTACCCTGGCGTTCAGGTCCACAGCTGCCAGAATGAAAAGAGGACTTTTGTCTTTCTGCAGCGGATTAAAGGTTTGGCTTAAATTGTGATCTAAGTGCAACAGTTTAAACCAGCTCAGGGAGACAGTTTCAAAAACAAAGAAAAACCCGCTAATATCCTTTGTCAGTACATTCAGAGCTTTTTACATCTGCATTACTAATTCAGAACAGTAGCCTTCGAATATACTCAGGTCCACTTCCTGTGTTATAGCTAGAGCCATTAAGTCTCAGGTTTACTGCAGGTATACCCTAACGGTGTGAGAGCTGCCAAACTGAGGCTTGTGGCCCTGAACACTGCTGAGTGTGCCTCTGTGTCAAACACCCAGTAACTGCAGCTAGCTTAGCTTTAAGCATGTAGTTTTAATCATAGAAACAGGGTTAGACATGTTATGTCCAGGGGTGAAAGTAAGCCGGTACGGTCCTGTACTGCGTACCACTAAAAGATTCACTGGCGGTACGCAGTACCGGGAAGATGGGAGAGTGGCTGCCTGCTATAAAGGCCAGAACCAGTCACGACTGCACTCTGGATCAGACAATAGATCCATTAGCAACATGCAGTTTGTGTGTTTAAAAATTCCTTTATTCCGAATTGTTTCTGAACCATCAGCGCTGTTTTAGTCCATCCTGGACGGAGCTTTGACCGAGCATCTCCCTCTCCTCTACAAGGCTCTTGCCCCGCTTGCCCCCGCCCCCTCGGAGGGAGTCTGGTGGCCTCATCTGCGCCCAGCCTTCGAAACGTGAACCACACGTTATGTTTTTACTTTCGTTGCTGAATGCTTTGAATAAAATCAGTAGGAGAGTAAGAAGTTGTGTTTTGTGTTTTGTTTATTTTTGTTTTTATTATTATGATTAATTTTTTTTTCTTTTTTCAATTTTAACAGCACAGAACAAATGGCCGGGGATTTCACTGCTCACGATAGCTATGGGGATCGGTGCATTTGTTTTACTGCACTGGGACATTTTCCACAATTGATCCACATGTTCTTGTAGTTGACTAAAATTTCAACATGAATTAAATATCAGGTATTATCTGCAGACATTTTAAATAAAAACAGAGATAAACACAACAGAACAATCTTTTTTTTTGTCAAAATAATAATAAAGAGAAAAATAACTTCTTAGTTCAAAGGAAAAGACAGGGAACCTGAAGATGGGTTGCCACAGGAAAACAGAAAAACACCCAGTGATGAAGATTATGAGCAAGCTGGGAGTCCTGGTGAGGAGGCATCATGTCAGGCAAAAGAAGCAGCTGCAAGAGCCCAGGACATTTTTAAATGCATGAAGAGAGAGAGACATAAAGGTTTTGGTAATAGTACCGGCAAGAACTTAAATCTACTTTCACCCCTGGTTATGTCTTTTTTTTTCTTTTTTTTTTACCCTGTCCTGTCCAGCGTCCTAACATACAGAACGGTGGTCTGTGTGCCATATTTTGCCGGACAGAT
>JBAMHW010000007.1:7379279-7390378 GCA_037177495.1 Rhadinocentrus ornatus | reverse complement strand
AAATCACATCGGTATTTACAAAAACAAAATAAACTACCACAGTATTACATCATAAATAAGGAAATTAGGATAATGGTAATATGAAAAAGTACAACAAGCCCTGGTTTTGTCTGATGCAGAAGCTGTCCAGAGGACAACATTCGACAGAATTTGAGACCTCTGTGACTTGATTCATCTTTTCACCTTCTGTTGTAGAGCAGAACACTTAAACTGACATATAAATTATTACAACTTTCCTTCTGAGCATTTTGTATCTTTCAGCAACACAATGAAACTTGCATTAAACATTTTACATGAAGCAGAAAAAGGTTGAATTTATTCACTTCAAAGTAAGTCACACAGTAACACAACAATTTAACACTGTCCAGTTTTGCAAGAGCATGCTAATAAAACAGATTAAATCGAGTCACTTCGGATGCATTTTGATAGACAGCAGCAGAACTTAAACTGTCTGAAGGCCTTTCAAAGGATTAAAAGATCATTTTTCACTCTGAACCTTCTGCATTTCCCCTCAGGTCTAAGGTTTGGGGCACATTAGGCAAATTATGTCCATTGAAGTGTAAAATGTCTCTTCTCACTGCAGTAATGCTGGCCACACAGCAGCCTACCGAGCAGTTAAACCAGAAAGTGTGCTTCAACTGAACTAAATCTGTGTCACAGGCTTCTATGGAGATGAAGATAATTTTATTTATGTCTGAGAAGGGAAAGGTCAAGGAAGGAAGCCCCATCCTGAAAAGCTAACCTCTAATATACTATCTTTATAACAGGGATGGTCTGGAGGACAAATACCTTACCCAGAACTTTCTTTCAGTGCCTGGCTCCTGAGGTGAAAACAAAAGCACTAGAGTAGGGGACCATTAAAACTACAATAGATCCTGTAAAAGGTTGAATGACTGAAACGCAGCGTAAAACTGATCTTCATATTTTTTCCACCGATTGAAATGATATTGTTTATAGTGCAACACTTTAAGAACAATAGTTGATTTGGATCTTGCATTATAAAATAATACATGCTACTCATTTTTACTTCTACACAGACCTTTTTCTTTGCTTAGACTGTTCCGTCAGCATCTTTTAATCCCGTTGCATGAAACAGGATGCACAAATCAAAGTCCTTTAGGGAAAGTCCAAATCCAGTCATCATTTTAGATGTTATCAAACCATTTTCCAGTTGACTTTTAAAGCCTCAGGAGCAGGTCTCCTAAGTCTTCTTAATAAAACTGCCTCTGAATCAAAATGCCACATAGTTAACTGTGTATTTGTTTGAATGCAAGTTTTAAAAAGACGAGTATGTCAGGTAGCACAACATTAATGTTGAGCTTTAGTCTTGAGTCCTCCAATTAGAAACCTTCGTCTTACTCAAATTGATGTCTCAAGTGTGCATCTTTTGGTATTTACAACAGCTTTAAATGGTAAAATAGCAGGAGCTCTGTTTTTCTCTGTGAACAACAGTTTGAGACACGCAGAAAAATCCTTTTTCTACCCTTTTAGGCAGGTTTAGCCTTGCATGCCACAAAAAAAAAAAAGAAAGAAAGAAAACACAAGGCGGGGGGTTCTTTTCTTCAGTATATTGTTGCAGGAAAACAAAGGCGAGCCTTCAACATGACTGTGAACTCTGATGACAGCAAACACTGAGTCACAGCACTTACACTGCTAATGAATGCCACAACTTGAAATGTTAGGCTGAAGCCAAATATCACTAAAGATAACCTGACGTTCCTGTAAGTTATTCTGTCACAGCTCTGTGTTTTCCTGTGTGTAGGCTAACCTTTTATTGCATAACCAACCGCCAGGATCTTGAAGTCTCCTCTGCTGTCTGTAAAAGTCAGTCCTCTCCTAATTTTCATTATGCCAGTTCCAGATAAGGACTTTGATTTAATATCAAGACTCAACAGAGTTTAACATCCACGGCTTCTACAGCTGAAATAATTTACGATGGCCAGCAAACGACCTTCTCTAAATTGAAACAATTTACTTGGTGAATTGGTAAAGTCAGATTTAATTTACACAGGGGCGTAATGGAGGTGTGCAGGTTCATGAACAGAGGAGATCCCTGTATGCAGCTGCTGCTTCAAGGCCAGCTCAAGGTTACCCTGCAGCTACAGACAGTTTAACGGCAGGGGTATTGATGAATATTCAACCCCCTAAACAAAAGTTATAGATTATACACTGTTCCTAAAGAGTATACAAATATGTCCCACTTTCACAGTCACT
Source organism: Rhadinocentrus ornatus (assembly GCA_037177495.1). Lineage (NCBI taxonomy): Eukaryota > Metazoa > Chordata > Actinopteri > Atheriniformes > Melanotaeniidae > Rhadinocentrus > Rhadinocentrus ornatus. Next base: position 7,388,164 of record JBAMHW010000007.1, on the reverse strand, counting down.
TGATATTCTTATACATAAAGACATCTTTCACATTTAACTCTACGAGGTGAAGCGTTCAGGTTACATGTTTATGTAAATTGATTCTTCCCTGTTTCTACTTGAGAGAGTAAAGGGTTTTATTGAATATAGAAATCCATAGAGGAAAAGGTCACTCTCTGCATATTTTGTTCAGGGTGAAGATGAATAGTTTGCATACTGAGAGCTGTTGACTGCTTGAGCGTATAGTAACGATCTGTGCAAGCACCCAGAAACGAGAGAGGCGATCAATCTGCGTTATCACAGGGAGGGGGATGAGAAATGAGCAAAGCACCTGATCAAAAGGAGAAAGGAACTTCCTTTTTGTTTCTTGGAGAGAAGCTGAGTTTTCGAAATCACGCAATGCTTTGGTGCAGTTGCACTGCGACAAATGAAGCCATAAAAACACACAGAGCCTCGCTGCAGATCACCTCTGATCCATCTTTTATGTTAAAGCAAACAGAGAGTACAAGGAAAAACCTCTAACTCTCTTTTCTCACTCCAGTCAAACTTTAAGATGATAAACTGCAAATATCCATATGAAGACTTTAACAAACTGTACACATGCCCGTTGAAACACAACACCCAAACACAAGCATGGAGCTTTCGGTTCTTCAACTAAACTAAAAAAATCTGCTGCTTCAACAACTTCCTACCTGGAAGCAAAACAACACAGCACAGATGCCGATGGGCCTTCAGAGGCCTGACAATCATTGTGACTGACTGACTGACTGACTGGTGGTCCTTGGAGGGTGTGGTTTGCACTTTGGCATTCTCTAAATGCAACATTGACCCACATGATTCATCATTCCTTTCTGAGCGCTCAATAGAAGCAGACGGTGTGCCTCAGCCCTTTCATTGCACATTACGCTAACTTGTTAGCTAGTTAGATGCTAATCTGGTTCTGGTGTCCATTTTAGTCCATCTTAGATTCTTCTTTTCCTTTCTAACCAAAAGGTTTTGTGCCAAAACTAAACAAAAAGTAAAAGAAAAAGAAAGAAAAAAGAAAAAGCCAAATAAAACTGTCCTGCGACTTTCCACCACCATCTCATGGCAATGATAATGTGAGATGAAGATGAGAGCATGTAGGAGTGTAGGAGCCATTATTTCTTTTCATTGTTTGGTTCAGGTGGGGGTGTTTGTTTATATTGAAACGGCACATGTGACCCATTTTTCTTTTTGCCATTGGTGGCGGAGTTAAGAGGAAGTGTATTTAAGTATGGAGGAAACAGTGCACAGGTGGTTGGGTGATGGGAGGCTGTACGTCTTTTTACCGCTTCAGAACATGTATTGTAACGCTTGACAACATCACACCGGGTGCTTTTATGACTTAGACTGCCATTGTGGACTTCAGCTCATTAATTCATATTTTCAGTCATTCTAATAAATGGGAACAAATCCCAAACTAGCGTTTCAGTCTGGACATTGTTTAATGCAAGCGCGTTATCACCAGAATCCCCCGCTCCCAAAGCGACTAAAATGGTCGCTACAATGAGACTTGCAGCAACTAAACCACCCCAAAGAACACAATGACTTCAGGGGAACAGAGAATAAGCTGAAGTTTATCATTTTTTCTTAAATATAGCTCCATGTAGCAATCATAAAGCTAAGACTTATGAAACACAAGTGTCTAGATGCATTGTAGTACATGCACAATCAGGCTTTGATTGATTTTTAAAAACGTTTTCTACAAACAGCAATTCAAGCAAAAACAAGGAGCTTCTTATAATTTATTACAAAACTTATGTACTTTTGGCTCAACACTGCGTTCTTTTTGAAGGTGCTGACAGAAACATATAAAACATTACACTGCACACAACAAAGAAATGACTGATGGAAAATACATTAAATACTATCTAAAATGTGTTGGTAACGTGTTGGTATCTCGCCTTCTTAAAAATTCCTTTTAAAAAATGCATGGATTTAATCTTGACACTGGCTTTTGTTAACATTTCCTTGTGCTCTTGTCTAAATCTAAATTCTCATCTCTTCTCCTGCTTGCTTAATAAATAATACGAACATGGACAGAGAAAAGGAGAAAAAAGAAAGATGTGCAAGCTTTAAATGTGTATTCATCAGGTCTGGCCCCGGCCACTGACAGGCTAATCAATGTTTAGTAATAAGGCTGAATGTGAAATGAGATGTAGGGAGTCTGGGTCGGGACAGAGGGGAGAGAGATATCAATTAAGCAAGGGACTGCAGAGTCCAGGCCCAAGAAGCTGAGGCAGCAATATCCCCAACTCTGCTTCATTAACTAAACACTGCATGCTGAATGCAAAACTCCTGCAGCCACTCACTCCAACTGTAAAGTCTGCCTTATTCAGTGGGAATGACGGAGTCTGCAGCAGGTGGGAAAATGCTTCTGATTGTTCACATAATGGAATGCCTCTAAGGCTGTACAGGGACAATAATAACACATGATGTAATTAGGTGAAATGTGCACGGTATCTGCAGGTTAGAAGTTCAAAGCAAGTCCTAAACACATTAACAATTTGTATTGTGGTATATTTGCATAAAGTATACATTCAGTGTGAGTTTTGCAAAAGAAAATGCTCCCCATTAATCAGTTGTGGCATTAAATATGTTAATCCACTTGTTATTGTTAGCCTTAAGCCAAATACAATAACTGTGAATGGTAACATGCAGTAGATGGAGGATTTGTCTTTGTTTGAGTACACATGACCAAATATCAGAAGCCTTTCTTATTTTTAAATTTTAATTACTTCAATCATAAACATGCATGGAAAATGGTTCAAGTGTCTTGACAGGGAAAAAAAAGGTACAAAGAACTACTTATAGCTTCATATTTGGACTTGTCCTTGTCCCGGAGCTGTAGGCCCACTTACAGACAAGAGGAACTGTGCTACATACTGTTTAATGGCAACTACAGAACAATCAGCATTTTATGCTTTTGGCTGAATCTGTCATTTTTTAATTCTAAAGATATGAGAATAGCTGTGAAATATGTAATGTTCATCATCTGTGAGTTCCAATTGGTCATCGAGGTTGCCATGGTGATGTAACCTTCTCATTTTATCTAAGGTTGAGAATTATCTTAAACTTAAACAGCTGTAATAAGAAGGAAACCCTAACTGATATCGCCAAGGTTTTACCACCATGAGCAGGACAAGGTTTTCCTGTCCACCGCGGTGTTAAACGTTTGGTTCCTGGTTTAAAAAATAAAAAATAGCATTAGTATGAATTAAAATTGAAAATATTTATGTTTTCAGTGAGAATTATGCTTTGACACTGAATTGGAGTTCATGAGGCAGCTGCTAGTACTAATGCACTTAGTTTTTCCCATCTGAGTAATTGATGATTATTTTGGAAAGAGTAAGCCATTGGTTAATTTGGAATAAACCTACTAGTTGACATAAAACTCACGGGTGCTAAGATGTAGGTGCGTGAATACCTATAAAAAGGTTATAAAAATTGCAATGCATTGTGACCTGAAACAACAGTTTCCTGTTTAAAAACCGGATCCACTGAACAGATCATCAACCTTCAAGTCAAGATGCAAAGGTCTCCAGTGGTTATAGAATATCAAAGGGCTTTTAGTTAGAGTAGATATGTCGCACACTAAAGATGGAAATTAAGTGCATTGTGTTTCCAATTTAGTCAGAAATCAGTGGTTGCCCCAAATTTTTAAAATAATAAAAAACTTTAAAACTTAAAACACTTCTTTATTCCACTGGCTGGTGATGAATTTGGTGTCCATTTGTGGCCTGGAGTCAATTATCACTTTTTCACTTTTAAGATTTGTTTGGTTACCAGATTGATTACATCCATTCTAGTCCATCGTTTGTAGCGTTGATAAACCTGAACTCTAACCATGAGCACTGAATATGTTGAAAAGCACCAGAGTCATCTGTTTTTTCTGTTCAAAAAATACTGAGGAACCACCAAAGCATTTAATCCGGGCCCACTGTGTTCATGCACATCGGTACTCCGGTCATGAATAGACTCCTGGTTTCATTTTCAGGTAAACAGATAAACATCTTATTTTTCCTTCAAGACCTGAATGAGTCTTCATTCTGATTTTAGAAACCTAGAGTTGATACAAGTTGTTGATCACTGTCACACCTCATCCAGGTTTCTGAACATTAATGTGACAATCATGGCAGCTGACGCATCTATTCTCAAATAACATGAAACTTTGATACATAAATGACCAAAAATCAAATAAGTAAGCACATTTATTATATTAGCACCATTAAGAAGGCTCAAAATGTGTTGGTAAAAATTTTAGCAGCCTGATTCTCCTCCTCATTTGCCATCAACAATCCGCAGCTGCACCTTTATGATTTAGGTAACAACATCCTGCAGTAGGTTCACCACAAACCTCACCTATATCATTTTCACAGGATGCTGGGATCTGAGCACGGGTGGATAGGCAACATCTGGAGTGATTAAAGTTTGCTTTCAGCAGGCAGGGCTAAAACTCAAAATATATGGTCCCCAAGGAAGAAAACAGCTATGGATGAATATCTGCTGGTAAAACACTCTCAATTTGAAGAGTAATAGAAAGACAACACACAATTTTAACTCTTGTTGCTTCAGTAAAAAAGCATTACTTGTAATTGAAGATGAAATCACAACCTAAACCTTTTAGCGTTTCAGTAAAACAATTGAATGACTGAATGATAAATTAACACATTTGAACAATCTTTGGATAAAAAATTTACCATCATCAAGAAAGTAAAGACAACCAAAGAGAGTCTGCTTTCCTCTCCAGATGCCTGTTGACATGACAAAGGCAGAAAACCGACTAGTGGTCTCTCTTTTTCCCCCCCTCACACAATCCTGTCAGGACTCTGTGCGACTTCATCCCACTCGGTCACACATGAAGAGAACTCACATGGGGAACTCTGACAAGTTTTCACCTATTTCCTTTTCTCTCTGTCAGGGTTCAGAGGACAGCTCTCATTTTCATGCTTTTCCCAAACGGCAGCAAAGCAATAAAAATGTAAATGTGGATTTCATTACCCCCCCCCCCACACACACACACACACACACACACGCGAGCACACGTCATGTCCCACCCATGAAGACCATTTCATGCCTTTGCTTACCTGAAAAATAATACTGTTTCCCACAAATAGATCCCGAGCGCGTTTAGTCGGTACATTTTTGCCAGTTTCATTTTGTTTGGAGGGGGGAGGGGTGTGTGTGGAGGGGTTCCTGACGGGATGGGTGGGAGGGGGGTGGGGGTCACACTCTTGAAAGGATGAACTCCCCCTCTAGAAAAAAAACAAAACCTTTAGAGGTGGAAAAGGAGGAGGATGAGAGGGGAGGGGGGGGATTGTAGTTATGGTTTGTGACCTCCAAGGTGAGCCAAAAATGCCCCCCCTTTTTTGGGGGGAGTGTGTGTGTGTATGTATGTATGTGAGATTCAGATCCCGTGTTCGCTCATGACTTCACTCTCCGTGAAACCATGCTTGTGTCCGCTCTCACAACTCCACCACCACGGAGAAAAATCCACTAAATCCAGGGCAAAAAAAGGAGAAACGAACATGCGTTCAGAACCACGGACAGAGGCAGGCGGGAGCCGGCGGGGCTACGGGGAGGAAGCTCGTCCAGGTTTAGTTCCGGGGGAAGGGACTGGGAAAAAAGCGGACAGAAGAAGGAAAAGACAGGTAAGGGAAGAGAGGATGAGGGGGGTAGGGAGGGGGGGTAGGGGGTGGGGTGTTTGGGGTCTCAGAGGAGAACAGCCGCTCACAGGCTGTTGTTAACCAGCACAGAATTCCACCCAATTAGACTTAAGTCCAGTCTGGATGCTCCACAGCAGGTGAGGGGGAAGTGGGACATATTCCTTCAGTGGACCCAAAAGATGAAAACTGAAAAAAAAGAAGAAATCACAGGTTTGGTTGCGGGAACCTGCGTCCTGCTGCTGTCTCCAGAGGACTGAAAACTGTGCACGTGTTATAATCCCGAAATTCAGTCCCAAAGCGGAGCCGCACAGAGGAGCGCTTTCTCTCAGATCCGCGGGTTCTCCCTCACATACATCCCCGGGGCAACCGGTGCGTCGCTCTGGATCCGTGCGTATCGGCTGATGCGGGAGTCCCGGCACTGCTGCTGCTGTTCCTAATCAAAGAGGGAGGTCTGCAGGTAGAACAAGCCTGCCTCCTCCTTTTCCTCTCCCTCTCCTTCTTCACCTCCTCCTCTTGCTGCTGTTTCTCCCTCTTTTTCTTGCACTTGTCTCCCAGGGGCGAGTAGTTGTAGTAGTAGTAGTTGGCGCTGCAGCAACACGGCTCAGCTACTCCCATTGTCTGGTGGTGGTCAAGTTGGAGACGCACCGGTGACCGCAGCTGCGCTCCCCATCCGCTCCTACCGGTTCCGTGAAACACAGAGAAATGAACAGACCCCCACCTCTTTGGAGAGAAGAGAACGTTAGAATAACATGCAGACTTGAGTGTCGGATTTATGTGAACCCTCTTCCATTGCAAGACAGCGCGCGCGCTCACACACTCGTACTCACAGACGGAGGTTTAAGCAGCAGAGCCAGCCTCGGTGTGTTCCGACACCGTAATTTCCTGCTGCAGTAATTTACCAAACTCCAAAATACGCACCTCGCAGCGGTCAGGCACACCCACAAAAGGCTGTCATTGGCTCGCGTGGTTCTGAATCTCGCAGATGATTGGACAGCGGACGTGCCAGTGACACAACTGAACACGAGCTCTGCCTCATCCAGAGAACCCCGAGGAAAAAAATCACTGAACTTACAGTTGAGTGAAGACTGACCTTACAACCCTATGGTGCTCTTAAAGAGATACGACTCAGGACTCAGTAGTGAGTTTGTTGTGAGTTATTGAAGGGAAATGATTCCTTTTTGTGTCCATGCGAGTATGTGTTTCATTTGTCAAACACTGGAGGAGATCCAAAGTGCTCTACATATGACAACCATGACTAAGAGAAGTTGAAACCACACCACAGAGAAAAATAAAGAAAATACAGACAAATAAATAGCAAGTAGTTGCCAACAATTCGTTATGGAAGGGAAAAAAAGTCTTTTGCCATGTTATTTTTTAGGTTTTCATCATGATCACCTTTTCACATTGAATACTTTATTGAATCCTTCATTTAAAAAAAAAAAGAAAAAAAACAAAAACAACAACAACAAAAAAAAAAAACAGTTACGTTTTTTTCATCTGATAAATTGATGAATATTTTAGGAAATGTAAAACAATCACAGGCCGACTCAACTTCTCTGGAAATTCCTCAAGACAATTCAAAATGAGCATCAGTAGTGTGTGTGGCTTCCACGTGCCTGCACTCCCTACAACATCTGGGCGTTAGGCTTGTACATTGTACTTTGTAAATTCAGAATTTAATAATTTAATTCATTTAATTGAATGAACTAGAATTTGAATTGACTCCACCCCACAGTATGTTGGATTGAATTTGAATTGGAATGACAGGAAATGTATATTACACATATTAGTGAGAATGTTATACTTTTTTTCTTACCCTGTGGTATGAACTTTATTCTTTGGCCAGGTTTTATCCCAGCAGGGTATCTGATCACTGGCAGGGCATATCTGCTACTTCAGCTGTGCCCTGCCAGCTAGAGCAGACATGTTGGTGCAAAACGCAGGATAACAACAACAAAAAAAATTATAATAATAATAAAAAACAAGGAAAAAGTGCAGGTGTGGAACCCTCTAACCGGGAAAAGAGTGTGTGAAAACATCCATGGGTTGCTCCGTTAATGTTTCGTTTGTTCTCGAATCCATTCATAGAACCAACCGTCCGATCTTTTCTATCCCACCTCTCCACGTCCTGCCATCATAACAGAGAAATGGCGGATGTATGGGGCTCGTCATGCTTAATGGCATTAATAAATATTAACTCAAATAATTACATATAGTGGTTACCGCCATTAACACGTTATTTTTGTCAGCCTTAATATATACATACATTTATATATATACATATTAAGTCTGAGCATGTTAATTATTGCGTTAACGCATTAATACAAATTTTTATTGCACTTTTTTTTTTTAAAGTTCTTGCTTACTGGCTCTGAACACAGTTTCTCTGTGTTTGTGTTCAACATGCAATGGCTTGCAGTCTAATGCCTTTTCCTACAGATGTGTGCTTTTAGTAGAGGTGTTGTTTGTCCGTGTTCATGTCATCGGGTGGACACGGGGAGCCACACTTTGTGTTTACATATTTTTATGGACTTTATGTCCCTGGTCTTTAAATTGTTAGTGGTCATGGAAATGGCTTTACTGAGCTATTAGCTGAGATTCTAAACTTTCTGTGGATACCACGTTTATCGTTACATTTACAGACTTGATGTTACACCACTGGATGTTGACCCCATAACCCCCAGTATTTGAGGGTGCAGGTGCAAGAGGTGAAGCTAAACAGTCAAGCTAAGAAGCAAAATAAAAGAATTTATAGGTCATAAATCTGGATAATGAACCACTAAAGGTGCATGGATGGAAGTTATTGTGCATATTGAGAATATTTATCTCTCCTCACCATCTATAAACTGTGATATTATAATCCTGCTTTCTGTTGGTTTACAAGGAGGTTTTAAGTCTAATTCTAAAGGTAGAGAGGGCGTCTGCCTTCTAAATCCAAACAGGAAACTGGTTCTATAGAGGAGCCTGATAGCCAGTGGAAACCTGGATACTGATTTCATTTGACAAACTTACTTTAGTTTTTCATTTTCCCAAAATATTCTTCGGTATTTGCATATTTTGTTGCTTCCAGATTTCTTTTCTTCACATTTTGTGATACTAGTCATGTCAGGTTAAAATGATTTGCCTATTCAAAACCAATATTTATAGTCAAGTCAAGTCAAGTCAAGTTTATTTGTATAGCCCTATATCACAACAAAGTTGTCTCAGAGGACTTTACAG
>JBAMHW010000007.1:7256532-7269488 GCA_037177495.1 Rhadinocentrus ornatus | reverse complement strand
ACGTGTGTTTTTCCGATTTACCCAAAGGCCAAACACCCCCCCCCCCCCCCCCCACACACACACACACACACACGCACACACTCTGTAAAAACATTACTCTCTCATTTCTGACTCCCAAACTGAAATGTAGGTAAGAAATACTAAAAGTGATCAACACCTGGCTTTATGCTACTGTGAGGAAACAATATCATAGGGATTCATCCTTGCCAGGAGCCAGTCCACCCATGTCCAACAGCGACACCCACCCCCATCACGACAGAGCAGGGCCCCACACCACAGCCATAAGGCTGCAGTGCAGGGTCACACCCATCCTGACAAGGGTGATCACCGCGGCAACAGCCCCCAGACTGAGCAGGCAAAACCCCCTGCATGGAGGATCCCCATGAGGAAATCACTGGAGTTAGAATGAAGATTAAATAACATTAAGAAACAATATGAACAGCTAAATATGATTGAATGAATAAATAAATAAATGAATAAATAAAAAATAAGAAGTAGTACAGGTGAGTAAAATGAAAATATAATATCGTAAAATAAAATGATGTAAAATAAGTTAAGAATTTAGCTAAAAGCTAAGCTAAAATGGTAGGTCTCCTGTTAAAAACATCAGTGGTCTCTGCAAAAAAAGTATGTATGTAATATAAACATGCAGTTGGGGTGTTTTTTCTTTGTTTATTTATTCTTTTTTTTATATTATTATTATTTAAAATGGGTCATTTGGACGCTTAACATAGATTAATTTCTCTGTATGAAATATTCTCTCTTTTTTTATGCAAGCAGGTAATCACATTGTGTAGTTACGTAAGGAAAATGTTAAAGTTTGCGTAGGAAAAAATCAGCAAAATCTAAAAATAATAAAAAAACAAAAATATATGACAGCATAAGTACAATTAATCGTATTCAACCAGCAGTGCTGACCTTTGTGCAAAAATCTAGGCTCACAAATTGTGCTTATTCAAAAGCCTTTGTTTCCCATCTCAGGCTGCAATTGCCTGTAAACAGAAGCCTGTTTAACTGTTTAAATACCTGCTGCACATACCAGGAAAGTTTCTCTATTCTGATAGAAGTGTAAGCATATGTTGTGGGCCCATGAGTCTGCATCTTTGTGTTATTCTACACATCAAACTGATCTTTTTTTTATTTATTATTTTTTTTATTTTATTTTAACCACAGGTTGCAGGTGAATCAGTGTTCTAATAAAGCAAATCTTTCCTGAATGAATCCAGAGCCCCTTCAGAGCTGTCAGAATATTTTTCATTAAGATAAGCTTGTTATTAAGCACTAAATTAAATTTTTGTGTTATAATGTTGCCATGGGATCAAAGTAGCAAAAGGTGAAGCTTGTAACTGCTCAAACAATGCAGCCAATTTCCAAATGGTCCATTTTAATGGTTGGTTAATGCTACTTAACAAGAAGAATCCCTCAGTTAAGAAAGTTTTATGTTTATTTATTTATTATTGCTTAAACTGCACCCTGATTAGAGGTTAGACGTTTGCTGAAAGAAAAAAACTAAATCATTCTTACTAATAGGATAATAAGGATTCCAATGGGCTTAACACATGCCAGTTTCTAATGGTGATATAATTGCACTTTATGAACATAACAACACTGCATGTGTGAAGAGACATACTCACGTTAAATATTAAAACCAAAGACACCAGATGATACAGAAGAGCAATGCACTGTTGACTGAGATTCACAGAAATTGTCTTTCTTTCAACACAGAATGAGATTCAGTTCAGCTCAAGTTCACCACTTCAATCAAATCTTTAAAGAGTAGGATTTTAATCCCAAAAACACTTAAGGTGATGATTAGTTCTCTAACAGACACTGAGTGCAGATTTCAGGCTGCAGATTTCAAGCAATGGCAGAATCTGTAATTTCTCAAAAAAAAATAAAAAATTTAAAAGTAAAATTATTTTAATGCTTGCGCTATAGTACGTAAGTCAATGTTGTATTGACAGCCAAATCTCCCTGCATAATAACTGTAAATAATTTGCATATCCATCCTTTGCATGTACATTAACAGCTGATGGGATTGGTTGAACACCTGTAGAAAACTTTACTTTATCTGAGTTTTCTGTCAAGAATATGTAGTCAAACGGACACCAAGTGTATTGAAATGAGTGACTGCAGCTCAGCAGGTAATAACAGCTTTTCTTTAAGTTTCTTTAACGTTTAGTTTAAATAAGAGCTGAGAAGATATCAAATATGTGTCCCAAGTTCTTTATGTGTGATATATAAAATTGCTATATTGTGAACATCAAAAACAAAAACTCTTCTGCATGCATCTGTGTTGTGGACACATGGAGTATGTAGGTAGCAAGCAAGCTAGTTTATGAGCAGTAAAAGATGCAAGCTGAACATGAGACATTTGTTTTAAGCTGTAATAGGTTTTTAGAGTAATGATGCATTGTGTAAAAAATTTAACATCAGGCTGTTTAGATTTTATACTAAAAGGACAAAATACAAACCTGCCCTAGAGGAAAAGGAGCGATGAATTACTTCTGTTGTTATTAATAATAATAATAATAATAATAATAATAATAATAATAATAATAATAATAAAATTACAAATGACAATTAAATAATTCAATATAAAAAATGGAAAATAATCATTGAGTAATGATTGAAAATAAAATTAACTTCATCTCTTGGGTGCCACCGGGAGGTTGGGTATCCTAATGGTGTTATTTATGCATTATAATGCCGAATTAAAATTTTACACAGCATTTTAAAGAATATTTTAAACATTGAGGTATACATCAAGTATCGTGATAAAACCGTTGATGAATAAATGCTTTCTTTCAACTAGAATGTTATAAACAAACATAACAAAAGAAAAGTCAGCATATTAACATGCTAAAATTTTATATCACATCGGCCAAACTCGTTGGACTAACATCGCATTAACAAAATTTCTCCAAAGGTTTCGTTTTTTACATCTATAGTTATCAAGCAATAAATGAAAAATGAACAAGTCCACATTCTTTCCACTGATCTCTTTCTATCACAGCAGTAAATGTAAATATTATTGGTGTGAAATACCACCAAGAAATATGTAAAAAAAAGAATATGTAGATTGAAAAGTGGAGCATTTTTGAGAAATTTAGAAAGACTAAAGGCCCATTTATCCTCTATGCAGAAGACGGATACGCAGACAGTTTCGTCCGTCTTTTAGTTTTATTTAATTTAGTATGTTTTAGGGAGCTTCGCCATCCGTCGCATGATGCAGAAGACGGAGCAATAACACTGGAAATCATGGGGGCAGTGCTGACCAGAATAGCTGACATGGGACAAGAGAGAGAAAAAAAAAACAGAGAAGAAGAAGAGGATCAGGAAGGGAACCAAAAAGGAGAAGAGGATTGAAAACAAAGACAACAAAGGCAGAAATTGTAGAATTTTTTTTTAAGAATGACTATATGCGAGTGTTTAAGGTGTGTTGGAAGGTTGGAAAAAACTTTTTAGCGATGTATTATCGCTACCAAACGCTTCTGAAACTGACAGCTCGCAGGAGTTAACTCTAAACTTAGCACTACCCACTAGGGGAGGAATTAACTCAAAACCATGGCAATGCAAAAGACACATAGAAGTATGAGGACGGCGACAAATGACAACATTTGAAACTAACGTCCTTATTTACACACACAAGGGAGCATAATGAACCTTTAGGTGTTGTAAAACAGTTTAGCCCTGCATTTGCTTCAGTGAAAGTTAAGTTCAGCTGAAATCAGCGGGCTTAGGTGGACAATCGCCTTGAGAAAAATAACACCTGTCTAAAGAGAGGGACCAGTGGAAGAGGCAGAGGATAAATGATGAAGCTCAGGGTGGAAAAAAACAAAGACAAAGTGCATAGAGATTAGAAGAATGATGCAAGCAGAAAGAAAATGGAAATGTAGAAACACAGTCAAATAGGAAAAAATTATACAAGAAGACAAACTAAGAAAGACAAAAAAAGAAAGTCTGCAAGAGTAGAGAACAAAGAAAAATAAAAAGATCAAAGATGTAAAAAGAAATTTAAAGATGAGGGGGAAAGAACCTAAAAAAAGATGTTTAAACAAAGACAAACAAGCAGAAAAGTGAAGAGAATAAAAAAAGAAAATAAACAAAAAATAAACACTGAAATGACCAATGAAAAGCAAAAGGAAGGAACTTGTGGGATATCAGAGAGCGAGAGCTGACAGAAACAGAGAGGGACAAAAATAAAGAGTAACTGAATAAAAAGCTGATCAAATACAAGAGAAGGATGCAGAAATGGAAACAGGATGAGAGATATCAAATCAGGAGAGGGAGAGGACACGAATTACAACAAATTCTACAAGACAATAGGAAAAGGGGGGACAGAAGGAAAAGAAAATGAATTGCTTTGGCCACAGAGCTGGAAACTATCATCTATTTTAACATATGCAAATTTATACTAGTTTAATTCTATACTGATTTACCAAGTTTTAAACTTGATTTCAATAATTTCATCACTCTGAAATTATTTTTTATTTAAATCTTCTCCTTGGCAGTTTTGGGAAACAACTTAAGCTCTGCTAATTCAGGCATTTGGAAAAGATGAGTTGCATGATGAAGGCAGGACAGTTAGTTAGCTGGTTGTTAGATACACAGCTAAAGGACATGGTTCGCTAGTTGAAGGCTAAAGCCTTGTAGTTGGTAGGGTTGTATCAATCTACATCCATTCATCTATTCAATAAACAATAAGCTAATAGCATTGATAGAAATTGAAAATACCATTCAAATGCCAATACAAAAGGCAGAATTAGTTATACTGGCAAAAACTGAATTGATAAGCTATCATGATCAAACCTTTGATTTATAACCCAAGTTCGTGGCTCGTATTTGACATGATAGTGTTTGATTGGCAGGGCTGACCTTTGCTTGCTTTCAAGTCATACTCCCCGGCATCATGAAGTTGGGATTTCAGACCCCCTTTGAAAAACCTGCCCAGAAAACCCTATCTTCACGTATATGTTTCATGAGATTTGCCCCTCTTGTACATTAACTCAGTTTATTTTAGTCCAGAGATTCATCACATTTCATATCCCCATTAAAAAAAATCATCTAAGGATTTACATGTGACCCCCTGTCATGTTGTGACTATCCATCTTAAGGATACGTGTCTGTATAATCCAAGCAGTCAACACACTCTTACTGTGGGTGATTCAGCTGCTTTAGTTTCCCCTCTCTATCTTTTTTTATTTATTTGTTTTTTCTGCATAACATTGCCCCTGGTCATTAGTATACTCTCCTCTCCTCTTTTGTGTGATCTGGAGGAACATGAAGCTGGAGGTTGTTTTAATGCACTGAGCGACTGCCTGAGATGGAGCTGAGAGCCATACACTCACTGTGGTCAGAGGGACACACGTGAATCAAACATGTGTGCATTTTGAGCTGCATTCAGCCCAAAAAAAAAAAATCCCGCTTCATGGTCTTTCTTATTTTCTATATGCTGGCTTGTGCATCGTTCAGTCATATAATCTTACACCTCCAAAACATCAGATGAAATCTTAACAAATCAAAGAAAAAAATATGTAAAAATAAAAATAATAAAGTTCCACTTCATTAAATAAATTGTTATATGTTGAGAGAAGATCATACAGCAAATAAAAAAAAAAAAAATTTGATGTGAATTCCTGCCTTTTAGTTATTATTTATTAAATTGAATAACTTTTTCCATTTTTCTTGATGTTTTCTCCTACACTCCTCCCGCAGTGCAAAGACATGCATGTACGTTTTGATTCTAAATTCTCCCTAGGAGTGAGTCCAGCTGTGAATGGTTGGCTGTCTTTCTGCGTTGACCCAGTGATGGATCGGTGACCTGTCCAGGGTGTACCTTGCCTCTTGCCTGCTACTTGTTGGGATAGGCTCCAGCTTTCCTGTGACCCTGAATTGGAATAAGGAATAAGGAAAATGAATTAATGCTTTAAATGATATGTTTAAAAGTTTAAAGGGACACGGTGAACACAACTGTGGATTCAGATCTTAATAATTTAATTGGTAAATAGTTGAAAACATTTTATCCATAGTTGACAGTGCCCTCAGTTGGTGGGTATAACACGAGTTATTACATGACAGCTCAGGTAAAGAGCCCTCTATAAGTTCTCATGTCTTTAGCCCCTTTTGTTGTTAAATTATAAGCCATCAAATATGCACTGAAGTCAAGGTTTAAAAGTCAGTTTTTCATAGAAAGAACCTTGTAGATTATTCATACTGACTCATGCTATTCTTCAGAAGAAGCAAAAGGCAAAGTTTTTATTTTTCTTATTTCATTGACAGAAACAAAGACTTAGTTTCAGAGCATTTGTAAGATCTAGTATATAAAATTATGCTTATTGGTTTTTCCATTAAATTTTTTTTGCTAAATACTGTATATTTGAAAATGAGTCACCTTTAGAGTTATAATATTATTCATAATCTAGAACATTTAAATAACCTTAAAATAAGGCACAGACCTGCAAACTACTCAGAGAAGAAAAAGGTGACAGGTTGTTCAGCGTCCTACCATACTTCGTGTTATTACCAATTTTAGCTGTGAATTGATAATAGGGAATAAAATTTCCTATTCAATTATGTTAATAAAACAATCTAATAGTCAGTGGGTTTCATTTAAAAAAATAAAATGAAAAAAAAACTACACACAGAAAATTACATTATTAGAGAGCAAAACTTGCATAGTGTACCATAGTTACAGTGTACATAGTTAGTTAAAGATATTAAATCATTTTTGTTTTTGTTTTGTTGGAAGCAAAAAAGTCCTGCAGACAAAGGAGCACCACCATTGGTTTATCATTTAACTGATGGGCCCATGATTCCGTAAGATATGTAAGAATATCTGTGTATTTATTTTTGTGAGAAATCACACAAACCATTTGTGAGAATAATGTGATCACTGAAATGAAACAAAATCACATGAAGCTGGTTAGACCCCAGGTTGCTCTGAAATCTAGCACCAATCAGGTTAGATGGTGGTGCCTCATCCCCAAGGATATTTTAATACACAAGGTATTCTATAGGGACGGCTGTTCAGGGTCTTCACAGCTGTCTTACCCTAATGTACGACCATGCAACTTACTCAAAAACATCACTGAAGGTTTTCTCTTCAGCATCAACAACAAATGAATAATCAAAGTTACCTTACCAACTAGATTCAATTAAATTTATGGTCAATTCCAAATCAATTAATCTCATACAGATATATTCAGGAAGATAAACAAATAAATGAATCTTTCCAAGAAAGATTCCTTCTCACATTTACTCTCCAGCACATAGTAGAATTGGATGCCAGTGTCATGCATTTGCTTAAGACCTTTGTGATGACCATTGTGCAGTCTCTAGGCTGAGATTGAAGAAGTTTATCCAGGATGACGTTTTTGTTGTGTAAGCACTGCACAATGCCTGCCCTTTTGTACATGCACTACACAAAAGTCAAATGTGTGTTGGTGACTGTCTGAGCAGTGTATTTCCTTACAGCAGTGAGGATGAAAGAGGTTTAATAGTTCCTCATGGTAAACATGACCAGCTGGCAAACACTTCATAATACTTTTCACTTCCAGTAGTTCAGAAAACTTACCACCAGCTGGTGGCTGTTGTATAACTCCAGGAATACTGGAATAGTTCTCCATCAACACTAAAGGCAAGGCCTCAAATGGTTTTCACAGTTAAAAATGTTATTTACTTTTAGTAATCTATGTTGAAGCAATGTTTTAACATTTGATCCGTTCAAATGTTTCTGCTCAAAATCCCGTTTTTAACCCTGTTGCCATGTTGTTATTGTGGTAAATGTATGCCACCACATTAGTAAAACAAACTAAAACTGCCCCACTGCTCAATGGGGGATGAGGATCCTTTAACAGCCACACTTTAATGGCAAGTCGGTTTAACACCTGCACTTTTTTCACATGAAAAAAAAAATACCACTGGTCGTCACTGTCAGCCTCCTCCTCTCCTGTAGTTGTGAATCATGACCGCTGTCTGTGATCAGCTGATCAGTTTCTTTCTCTTGTTGCGTTGGTTTATTGTTCAGCTGAGAAGGAAGAAACTGGCGGTTCATGGTTCACATTGGCACATATTTACCCTAAAGTATTGTTTTTGGCAGGCTAATAATAGTATGCTAAATATATCAGTCTCATGTCAATCAGAACTAGGCTACTGTAAAATTGATAATAACAACCTGTTTCAGTCGGGTATTGTTTGCCTTTATTTCATATAACTGTTTAGTATTAATGAGGTTTGCTAGTGAAACAGCTGTGAAATCCCACATCTATTAAGATAGATCAGTTTTAGATATCATATGAGGGTTAAACTGCCAGGGGACTGCAAGGGGACATCTTCTCTAAATCATTGCTGCTGTGCAGATAGATGTTGGAGACATGGGTTTGATCATTTAGGGGCTGATGTGAGAGAAATTATGAACAGGCTCTGCTATACAAATCAGTATATCTCCTCACAAGTAGCTGACAGGTGGTAGAAACAAATTCTACTTCAGATGTGCAGGGACGGGTCTAAAAAAGTTTTGATCAAGGGCAGGCAGGGTCACCAGGAAAAGGGGGGCCCAAATGAGATATTTTTTATGGATTGGATTTTATGTTATATTATACTGATTATTACAACTAAAGTGATTATGTAATGTAAAAAAGCAACAAAAAAACAAAAACAAAAGTGCAATTGCTTAGTGGTCAAATCTAAATTGAACTCAGACGTGGTAATAAACTAAATGTGTAGAATGCATTACTATAAATAATTTTGATGCCCTTTGGCAGGAGAGACAGTTAAAAACATAGGAAATATGTGAAGAGAAGAGAGTAGATGGAGGACAAAGACAAGAAAACAGATTCTTGTTTTGTTGTTTGTTTATTTCCAAACCTTTCCTTTTCACTGTATGGCTGTGCAGATAAGTAAATGTATTTTTTTACTTTTATCAAAGAAGTCGGTGAACTGAAGGACAAAAAGCTCCTCATTGTGGCTCCTCTATTCCTTTCTGGGACTCTGCTGTAAAATTCAGCCGTGATGGCTTCATTAGTCGGCGTGACCTGAGTGACTCGACACGAATAAGCCTTATGCAGATTCGGCACAGGTCAAACTTTCTGCAGCTGCTGCAAAACAGCCAGTATCAATCTCCATAAAGGAGACAAGCCGGTCAGGGCCCAGCCATTCGACATGATGCACACTAAAAACCAACCAGCTGTCCACAGGTTTTCAGCCCCATCTGCTGCGGCATTTCCAACAGTGAGATGTACACTTTCAGTTCCAGGTACTTCTTAGATAAAAACATGCATATATCATTATTTACACATATTGTGTATTTTCCAGTAGTTCATTGCTCCTCTCAAACTGATCCTGAACATGATCCTGACTGACCATATGTTCCAAATGCTTGCAGCCTTCATGAAATGTTTGCACAATTGTTGTGGTCTACAGCAGCGAATACACAATACACAGTATTGACACAGAATGCTAGTAACCGCTAGCTTTGAAAAAAAAGGAAAACAGACTGGGCGGGTTTAAAAGAAGCAGGAAGACCACTGGACTAAAGTAGTTATACGTTTTGGGATTTAGTTTGACAGTTTGGGGAGGAAAAAAATAGGAGAGTAGCAGAGGAAGTACAAGTGGCAAGAATGAGCAAGATGAACCAGATCTTCCTTACTCAGCTTTAGACAAAACTTTATATATTAATCTTTAGAAGTTCTTTGAATTGGGTTGTAAAAATGAACTTGTCATCAGTACCTTTGTGGTGTTTGTTTGTTTGTTTTTGTGAAAAACTCCCTGAACCCTGGTGGTGTTGCATGGTAGTGTGGTGGTTAGCACTGGTCCCTCACTGATGGCTTTAATCTTGACTGTAGTTTGCATGTACTCTCACAGTGCATGTATGTGTTCTCTTTGGGTACTTTGGCTTTCTCCCACAGTTCAAAACATGCCTGCAGGGGGTAACTGGTGATTCTATATCAGTGGTTCCCATACTTTTTCTGCAGGGCCCCCTTTTTATTTCATTCTTTCTTCTGTGATATTGCTGCGATAAGCTGCGGACTTTCCCATGACCCTGCTTCTCACTCAGTGGCAATTGGAGTGACCCTTGAACGACCCTGATTAAGCTACAGCTAATATAGAAAATTAAAAAATTATCAAATTTAGGAAACGGAAAAGTTAATTGAACACTATAACATTTTGATATTTGTCATGTTTCACTGGTTATTTCTGGGTTTTTGTGGTGTTTTAGTTCTGTCATGGTTTTGGTTATAACTTTTAGTTTTTGTGGTGTTTAGTTTCTGGTTAGATCATGCTTGGGGTTTTTGGTTCAACCGAAACCAAAAAAAATCTTGAGCATTAGGCTCAAGATGATATTGTGGGATGAAATCGTGATCTTGTCTTTAAACAAAGGACTAAAAAAAAATGCTTTCAATCAGTTTCACACACATTAAGATTATCTGTCTGTTTTTGTCCCGATTCTGCCCGTTCCCAACCAAAGATGGCAAAGGCATTATCTTAAATCTTACAAGATTTTTCTATTAAATAATCATTTGGTCTGAGGTGTGTTAAGAGCAAATTTGCAGTGACAATCTGCTCCGAAACTGGTCCGAAAAGCTTTCACGTGTGTAAGAAAAGCTGACTCCTGAGTTGTGACTGTGTGGATTGTGATGTGGAACAGAATGCAGCCAATCAGAGAGCGAGCTGACTTGGGAGCAAGGAAGGATACAAAGTCCATGTACACACTGTCTCCAGTCTATTATTTTTATCAGTTCTGGATTTTTCTGTTAGGAATATTCCCAAGACCACCATCATTCCCTCGCCTCGTATGTCCTCTTCAATGCTAAGTGTTGTGTTTTCCGGTTGTTGCCATAGTTATTTGTTTTTCCGGTTGGTGCCATGGTTCTTCTTCTTTTTTGTTCGATCACATTTGGTCATGCAAAATTGTACTGGCTGGGAAGACTATATTCTAGATCAGTTGTGTGTTTGGTGCTGAGATTTTTGGAGCACACCACACAGTATGATTAAAACTGTTAAACGCCTGATGTTTTATCTTCATGTGTGAGGTCTCGAACAGAAAAAAAAAACTCTTCAGATTTAAAAAATCCTTGTGTGTACTAGCTTTAACTTGCACACAACCTTTATTATGTATGAACTGATAATGTACAAGCAGCTTCACTAAAACACATGCACTCTAAAGTCTAAGGATGGTTTAGTGAGGAGATTATTTTTTCTCATGAATAATTCAGAGAAGAGAAACTGAATTAAGGCTCTGCTTGTGGGGCCATGTTGCAATAAGTGTGTGCAGGTTGGGTCAGTGTGCCTGGCTACTAATTCAGGAAGAGACAAAGGAGAGGGAGGGGATGAAAAGGGGTAATATCTTTTTCTTTAATCAAACCACATATTATATTCTGCATATTGAGAGATGTCCAAATACTTTAAATGTCTTCAGAGAATACTCTGATTCAGTAATGACAAAATTGTGTAGTTGGATCACTGAGACGGCCCATCTCTGAGACGGGGTTTGCTTACTGCTAAATGTTGTTGATGAAAAGCATTGATTAACAAACGTCCATCAACTGTTTGTTCTGAGTGGCAGTTGGGGTTGCCATGGTGATAAGAGCAACATTCTTCCTGACTCAGACTGACACAGCTTTCTTTGCTGGACATTTATTGATTTGATTTATTTTCAATAATAAAAAAAAATCAGGTGTACATTTTAACACATTTAAACATGTGACGGTGTGTGGCAGGGATTCTGGCATGTCAATGGAAATAGTTAGCATTTTTTACTAAAATGCTAAAATGTTAGCATGCTTGGTAAATCGCTAGCTGTGTATATAAAATGCTGATTTAACTAGTTAGCATTTTTGGTTAACATGCTAACATGTTAGCATGCTAGCTAACATGCTTATTTGCATGGTGATATAATAAAAGGGCTATCTGAGAATGTAAAATGTTGATTTACCTAGTTAGCATTTTTGGCTAACATGTTAAAATGTTACCATGCTAGCTTACATGCTAGCATGCTTGGTAATATACTAAAATGCCTAGCTGTGTATGTAAAATGTTGATTTACCTAGTTGGCATTTTTGGCTAACATGCTAACATGTTAGAATGCTAGCTAACATGCTTAT
This sequence comes from Rhadinocentrus ornatus, assembly GCA_037177495.1. Taxonomy (NCBI): domain Eukaryota; kingdom Metazoa; phylum Chordata; class Actinopteri; order Atheriniformes; family Melanotaeniidae; genus Rhadinocentrus; species Rhadinocentrus ornatus. The sequence goes on along the minus strand of JBAMHW010000007.1, from coordinate 7,257,384 downwards.
ATACATGATGATATAATAAAAGGGCTATCTGAGTATGTAAAATGTTGATTTACCTAGTTAGCATTTTTGGCTAACATGCTAACATGTTAACATGCTAGCTAACATGCTAACAAACTTGGTAATATGGTAAAATGGCTTGCTGAGAATGTAAAATGTTGATTACCTAGTTAGCATTTTTGGATAACATGCTAATATGCTAGCTAACATGCTATGTAATTTGCTTATTCAACTAGCTAGTAAATGTAATGTGCTAAGGACCTAACAAGTATGGCAAGAAGGCTTTTTTCCGTCGGTTGCCACAGTAACACGCTTTCTCCTATTAGAAAGTTTTGAATAACTTTTGGTCCCCAACTTGTCAGGAAGCTTCCCAGCGAGTTTGGAGTCAATCGCACGAATCCCCTCAGACTAGTTCGTTGAAATACGATGCGTACAAAGTGGAAAAAATGGGCGTAAAGATGGCGGGTAACCCATTGCCATGACATGCCATTTTTTTTGTGACTAGGTGGCGCTGTCGAGTCATTTTTCAATTGAAAGGTATGTGGACCCTTAAAATATCTAAGTTCCGCCGGGATTGATGTGTGTGCTAATTTTCACAACTTTTCATGGGTGTTTAGGGGGTTATAGGGGCCCTCAAAGTTCTTAGAAGAATATTAATAAACATTTCAACAACAATAGGGTCCTTCCATACTTGGTATGGCTCGGACCCTAATGAATAATTTGGTCACAAAATTACAAAATAAATCTGTCCTATAATTTTGTAATGAACAAACTCATTCGCTGCGATGGACTGGTGACCTGTCCAGGGTGTACCCTGCCTTTCACCTGAAACACTGCTGGGATAGGCTCCAGCTC
>JBAMHW010000007.1:7240047-7251596 GCA_037177495.1 Rhadinocentrus ornatus | reverse complement strand
CAAACTCCACACAGAAAGGCCACCAACCCCCACATTCGAACCTCCCCCAGCTGAGGCTCGAACCAGCGACCTTCTTGGTGTGAGGCTGCGGTGCTAACCACCACACCACCGTGCAGCCATGCACTAATAGTATAGAGCTTAATATATTATATTATATCATATTATATATTACATTTGTATGTCACTGACCTCTGATTCTGTTACAACTTTAAAGAGACAGGAGCTGAAACAGTGTTTCAGATTGGACATGGGATGATGCAGCAGTGTAAAGTGTAAAAAAAAAAAAAAGAAACAAGAGTCAAACTTGGTCATAAATACTTTCTGAAATAATTAACCTAAAAATGAGAGGAAAAAGTAATTTCCCATATTTATTTTCTAATCAACATGCACAACCTTTAAAACCTGAAAAGTCCGGCAGCCTTTTCTCAGAGAGCACCGTTTAATTAAGATATCTGCATTTTTTCTGAATTATTTTTATAAAATGAACATATGTACAAAGAGAAATATTTTGGTGTCATGTGTAATTAATAAATTATGTGTTTAACTAAAGTTTCTATTATGTGATGTACAATCAGATGGGAGCAACACAGCAGGCGCTTCATTAACAAAGACAGCGCCATCAAAGTCACGTTTTAATTGGATTCCCTATGAACTCGGTCCACCCTATAGACTATAAAAACTCATTTAGTTATGCTTCTTTACTCTGAGCTGTTCCAGATGTTTGCCAAGTCTTTCCAAAGGTTTATGATGCAAATATTAAGTATTTCAAATGAATACTAACATGGAGGATGGCAGATGGGGTTATCTTGGTTTAACTGGCTCAAAAGTGCTTAGCAAACTTCCACATTGCCTAAAAAGGATGCCAGCACCAAACTGAAGCTGCACAAAAAAGGAGGAGACTTTGACAGTTGTGTGCAGACCAGACACACCACAGCAGCATGTTCTTAAGAAATACAGAAGTAAAGTGAAAAAGAATGGCAAATAATTTACAATGCAGACAAACCCACTGGGCTCTATATTCAAGAACAGGAAGTGCCAGTTGTAGTACTCCACATGCAACTCACATTAATTAACCAGGACAGCTGGGAAAAAGAGTATAATCAGCTGCGAATTACCTCTGTAGAGGTCACGCTGTGACAGACAATAAAGATCTTATTGGTGCCGTGTCAGGTGAGCTGGCAGGTGGATGAATGCAGATGAGAGAGAGCATGTTAACAGGCTGATCCAAGGTGAACATTTACATATTTTCAATGGCCTCATCTGTCTCAGGTGTTTAACTCATACAACGAATCACCACGAGTGCAACGGTAAAACGTGGTGAACTTTCTAGGAGAGCAATATTACAATCTGCCAGGTGTACAGAGGTCAGGAATGTGAGCTGTATGGAGTAACTAGAACTTGTCTGAAGAAGTACATATCCGTGCATATTCACCGTAAAATTGTGTGAATATCAGAAATAAGTAATTTTTTAATCTGTGAAAAATCTCACATGTGATTATTCTCTTTCTCGTGTCTCGTTGCCTACTAGTGACTGCATTTCCTCATCCATTGCGTTCTTCCATTGCTTTGAGTTGCTGGATGTCATGTCTTCCTGGTAGGTTGGAGGAATGTCACAAACTGCTCTGTAACAAGAAACTGTGCATGTCTGCATTTCTGCATCATCCGTCTCGAAGTCCTGCGACAAACCGGTGTCACGGTTTAGCAAACTGGACCCACAAGAAATGTCAGAGAGCTGAGGATTGGATGAATAAGATTAATTATAATAATGAGAATGTTTCCAGGGTTGCAGAATCTGGTTAGTCAGTCAGTTTGGCTGTGGAGGTACGAGAACAGGGATGAGAACCAGAGTGATCGGAAGGGAAATGTTCTAAGACTGATGACCACGTACCAGCAATGGAGGTGGGATCCAATTGTGAGACCTCACACACACACACACACACACACACACACACAGAAAGAGACAGAGAGAGAGAGACACAATGGGGAACTTCCAACGGTTGCTGTTCTGCTCAACCAGAAGCAGACTTAGTATAACCAAACGGTTTAATTGTGCTGGGTTTTCCTAGTTCCAAAAGGCCCAAATAAATCCTCCAATCCATCCAACGGGGAGTAACAAAGGTCCGTAATCCACATCCAATCCTAAAAGACAGTCCAAAGGTCAGGGTGCAAAAAAATCTACACAAGAATTAAACAGAATTACCAGACTGGGGCTAGCAGGAACAAAAGCTTCAGTAGGTAACAGGTCTGCAGGCCGGCGAGAAGGCTAGAAACGTGCTGGAGTAGACACAGACAATCTGGCAATGAGAAGCAGGTAAACTCAGGTTCATATACGACACAGTACAAGTGGAGCGCATCAGCAATCAGAGCAGGCAATCAGAAGTGGAGGGAGAATGGTTTCAGGGACGGCTGGGAAATATCAACCCCAGCCTAAGTACCATGACAACTGGTCTTCTCCTGGTTCTTGCTGGGTTCTTTTGAATTACAGACTTATTGTCTGGTTATGTGCAATTAGTCTGTTTGGGAAAGGTTTCAGAAACATCCATCTGACTTGGATTACTTTCCATATTTCCATCAATAACATTATCTCCACTTTCAGGGACCTGAGGATGTCTACACTCAATACCATTTTCTATGTATTGCTCTGATGTCTGAGTTTATCTGTCTTTAGTGGTCTTTGTTGTGAATTTCAGCAAGCTGTGTTTTTTAAGTTTTTTGTGTATAGATAATATACCAGATGAGCTGAACTATTTTTTCTCATATCCAATATTTCTCATATCCAAGTCAAGTTTTCTCTTCTCTTGTTTGTAGGCAAAACATCCAGATCCAAATGACACATTTGGTTCTTTGCCTGGGAACAGTTCAAATAGCGTTTTCTTTGTGTGTATTGTCTTTGTAAGCACAAACACGACAAAAAAAAGAAAGGCAAAAAAAACCAACAATAATAATAATTCTCATATCCTGCAAAGAGCATCAGCAAACATGTTCTCCAATCCTTTTTTGTGTTGAATGTCGAAGTGATAATCTTGCACCAGCAAAGCCCACCACATAGGCATTGGCTGTGTTGTACTTGCATGCTAGAAAGACGAGTGGTTTATGGCCAGTGAAGACTAGAATGGGCTAAGGGTTGTAACCGAGGTATACTTTAAAGTGTTGAAAGGCCAAATGCATGGCTAAGGTTTCTTTTTCCATTGTGGAATATTTAATCTGATGTTTGTTAAACCTGCAGGAAAATAACAAACCTAATGGTCGACTTCTTGTGAGTCGTACTACAGTGTCCGGCCCCGATGTAACACCACTTCTCCTGCCTCATCTATGGGGCGCAACTTGGAGGACGAGCAGGACGGTTGTGTGTCGTCAATGTTCATCAATACTGCTACTACTACTACTCACTAGCGTCCTTCGTAAGTTTCGGCTAGACAACTGTGACGGATGTGAGACTAACTATCCCAACCAGAGAGAGCATCAGTGTCTGGACAAGTTCGATGATAACTTCTACCGGGACAACTTCCACGGTCTCATGAGGGGTCTATGCACCCCCCGATTCATTCCAGCCATTCAACACCTGTTATTTCTACGCAACATCACATCTAAACATGGTAGAGTCAAAACCGTGGCAGAGACTATTTTACATGAACTCAGATTAGTAAGGAGACTTGATGATATGCTTGAAACGTTGGATATAATGATTGAGCAGGATGCGGTTAAAATAGATTGTTGTGTGAAGTGAGTATTGGAAAGGTAATCAATCTTAAGGATAAAAAAAACAAAAGGGTAACTACTGGACAAAACTAACAAAGTATGCATAGTATGCATAATCAACTATCGGTTAATAGAGGTTTTGGAGCAGGTTATTAAAAACATAAAGAAAAGAGAATAAAGAAGTGTTGTCGTGTCTCTTTTTTCAGTAAAACCTTAGAGATTACAGAGAGCAGGATGGCTGAGAATAAGGTCATTAAAAGAGTGTATTACAATCCGTCTCATCCAGGTAGCTTGGGCGGAGTGGATAGACTCCAGAGGGCCGCGCAAGGGGCTAGAAAATTAAAGTCGATAAAGTCAGAGATTTTCTAGCAGAGCAGGATGCTACACACCCTCCATTAACTCGCCAGAATCCATTTTACTAGAAACAGCGGTTTTGTCGCTCAACCTTTAAGCCAATTTCAAGCCGATCTATGTGATATGCGAGTCTTAGCCGAACATAACAATGGTTTTAATTATATATTAACAGTCATAGAAGTTTTTTCAAAAAGGACTTACGAGCGCATCTTGAAGATTCTTCTGTCAAACTTACGTCGATGACACAGTTTCCAGATAGGGAGGGACTTCCGGTTGTGACGTGGCAGCTTCTGATTGGTCAATACTAAATGTCATAAATCACCCTGTCATAAATCATTTTTTAGACGAGGTGGGGAATATATTCTCTTATGGCTAATGCGCTAAACACCATTCAATGGAAATGCCTGCAAATTACAGTTGTACTTTGTCAAAGTTTTTGAAATATTGGAACACAAAAATAGAACACAAAATCCCATTTGGTCAAAACGACCATTGGCCAAAATAAGTAGAAATGATCAGAATTCCTCCATTTTATACATAGTAAATATTAATACTAGTTTTAATAAAATTCATAGTTTAAGGAAAAGTCAAGGACCAACAAGGTTTCATTATTATATTAGACAAAGTTAGCCTATTTAAACTGCAAATTTTTAAACGGTCAACATTATTTGTTAAAAATAATTCTGATCCGATTACTAGCAAATGTGTAGTCATCTAATGTGTATATGATAACAGTTAGGCTACAGTAATCTCAAATTTCATTATTTACACATCCTTGTCACAGTGTCAGGTAGGCTTAATATATTTAATTATAAATACCCTGCAGTGATTTTATTTGAAAATCCAGTTTAAATAAATTACATTAATGAACAAATAACGTGTAACAAATGTATGTAGCAAAGACGCACCAATCTCTGCTCCCTGCTGTATTTTTGCTGCACCGGGCATGTTTGCCTTTCTGCCGTCACTCTTCGACTCTGACTTGCAAGGCAGGAAGTCTGCTCTGTACGGTTCAGTCCTCCTCCATCTTCCTCAGCATCACCACACTCTTCTGATCTCAAACTGGCTGATGATTTCACCACACAAACCAAACTAGACATGTTGGAACTATCATCAATGTTTTTACCGCTTCCATCATGAGTTTCAAATGATCAGCCAGCCAGAAGCTGTTATCCAGACGACGTCACATCATGGAGGGGAATTTATCCAGCCACTGTTCTGGCACTCTCTTTTTGGGTTAAAAACAAGCCTTGTAACAGCATAGAAGCCCCAATTTCATCATGTTGTATTATTGTATTGCACAATTACATGAAATTTGAATTACATCATGAGCACTTTAAAATTATCATAACCCATAAGTTCAACTTGACTGATGGTAGAAGACAGCATGATTTTAAAAATAGGACCTTTTTATTATGAGGAAAGGTTGAAATGTTTATAATGGGAAATTGACATTACAATCTTTAAAACTTTAGACAATTGTCATTTTGAATGCATAAGAAATAAATGATGGTGACATCATATACTGAGGAAAGTACAGAAATAAACACACTAAAAACATAAGAGTAAATAACATTAAATGACTTTTCAAAAGCATGTAAAGACCAAAAATTTTAAAAAAGTCCAGATAGACAAAGAGACAAAGGACAAGCTTAGGATCACATTTGGAGAGACCTGTACTAACCAAGTTTTAAAGACTTTAAATCTGTATCAACAAGGCAGATACTGTGAACATCTGCTGACTGCATCTCTCGCATTAAGGTATAGCTGGGTGTGTTTAGAAAAGGGATGAATTAGCTGATGGGCCTCAAAAACAAGAAAAAAGGTTGGAATTTGCAGCTTGTTAATTAGCAGTAAATCTCACAAACAGTCATGGCCAAACTTTTCATCAGCTTGCTTTAAATATAAAAATTCAATCAAACTGCATCCACTCGGTCCAAGTATTTTTGCTGTGGGCAGGAATTTAAGCAGCATCTATGTTGTTTACTTTGTTACTTGGCACTGTAATTAATTCTCTCTCTCTGTCTCTCTCTCTCTCTTCACAGTCAAAACAGACCAAAGATTAACAGACAGTATTGCAGAAATCAACCTGCTTCACATCCTTTACATTTACCTAAAATATTTTAGCAGTGTCCCAATTCAGGGTCTGCACACTTCCAAGTCCACTGAAAGTTGTGCTTAGCCTACCTAGCCAACGAGAATTTCCCATAGCCGCAACGTAGAACATTGAATCTTCTAAACCTCTGAAATTACTGTGTGCTTATCATAGGACACTTTAGTGAAGGTTAACACCAACCGAGTAATAATGTAAAAAAAAAAAGGCTCTGTTGTTTTCCAGCCGGTACACACTTCATTAACCCTTTAAAAATCCACAAATATCAAAAATTATAGAATTTTAATGTCACCATTTAACAAACATGTTTCCTGGGAATTCTGGGAGAAATAAGGCAGCGGAGGATGCATCACCAGCAGCCTTCGTTTGATGGCAAACAAATGTGTATTTGTAGGGTGGATTCAGAGGCTCCTTTCAAATGGGACAGTGCTTGGCACATCACTGTGACATATGTAGCTGATGAATCTGGACTTCGAAGTGTGCAAACCCTGAACTGGGACACAGCAATTAAAGCCAGTTTGAGATTGGAAGCGGTAGTGATGGGATGTTCGGCTCTTTTTAGAGAGCCGGCTTATTTGGCTCTTGAACAGCTCTTAATTTAGATTCTTTTTTAGCCCCATAATTTACCTTAACTTCTCCAAAATTAATGAAATGTGTTTTGAAAACCCTTTTTTGTTCCGCATTTTTACGAAAAGCCTTATATTTGCCTCCTTTTGTGCATTTATTCTAATACGAAACCACTTACTTTTGCTTAATATTTCAACAAAAATCTTCTATTGCACAAACAAAAAACCACAATCAAATCAAGAAGCAGCTTTATCGTCCTCAGTGCAGGTTGGCATTCAGAAAAGATGCCTCATCTTTGATGGACTAATCAGGTTTCTTCCCTCTGTGAGTAAGGTGTGATGACATGACGCACTCACTCATGTACTCTCCTCACAGCTGTCTTCTGTCTCAGTGATCCCATACCCTCACATGTGATTGGCCGCCTGTCGGTGTGGGCCAATCCAAACAGAGCAGTGCCGTGGGCAAAGCTGGGGGCTGAGCACTGAGAGCTAAGCACGCAGCAAAAGAAAAAAAAACTGCTTCTGACAAAGCATCGTCTCTTTCGCACATGGCACGTCACTAGGAGGCGGTGACTTGTTTTGGTGGCAATCAAAATTAAAACTATCCTTGTTTTTGTTTTGTTATTATTTTGTATTTTCAGATTCATGTAAGGGAACTGAACAGAGCACACATTTTATGTGTGTTTAAAATTCTGGTTTTATCTTGGACTGCTGTCAAGGTCACAACGTTTCAATGATGCCATAGAAAAGGCTGCACAATGTATTTTTTTATCAGTCCATACACTCCCATTTGCACACACACGCACATACAAAACACACTGATGCACTTTTCTTGTGTCTGAATGACAGGAATGCTGGCAACTGGGCATGTCTATAAAATTATGTTCGTGTGTCTTCACACATGCATGCACACACAAAGACACACTGAACATACACATGGCTAAAAGCTATATTTTTACTAAAAAACAAAACAAATAAAAACAGCTGTATAAATGGAAACGCTCCAAGTCTCTTTGATTGTATTTTGATGTGAAATGGCTCACAGAGGAAATATTTAAACGCCTGTCACTCTGCAGATTCAACACACATACAGATAGACGATGTTTTCAAATGATGGTCTTGCAAATGCAAATTCTGTGTGTTTTTCCATTCAACGATTTTCTTATATTATTATATATATTATATATTAGTATTATAATATTATATATATATTATTATATTATATTATTATATATTATATAAGAATATTTTCTTATCGGGATCAGAACAATGTTTATTCAGCACATGCTGCAGCCAAAAAACTCCCCTTCACAATCTGCGGATTCCTTCTAGTCGTTTTTGGCAGCTTGCTGTAAAAAGTTGTGTTTGACCCTTATCTTTGTTAGGCTGCATTTTCTGTTGATATTGCATTTGAGTCTATTTGTAACTGTAAATTTCAGTGGCGCTGACGGTTCAGAGCCCAAGCAGATTGTATTGGTGCATTTATTTGTATTGTACATTTCATATAAAAGGCAAAACAAAGAGAATACATACAGTAAGTTACATATAATGTTAAGACACAAACAGGAAACATTACTATTAGTGCATAAATTCAATAAAAATAGATTTAAAAATAAAAATTCCTTGTTTAATTAAAAGCTGTGGCAAATAGAAATATGTTGAGACCTCATTTAATCCACTAAATGTTGATTCTTGGGATGGAAAGCAAGCTTTATCCAGATGATCTTAAAAGTCTTGGTGCCTCATATAGAATCAGCATATCTGATATATATTTTGGCCAGAACCGCTCAGTGCCTTGTGCACCAGCAGCAACATTTTAATGTCAATTCTTTGGCTCACAGTAAAGATCTTAGAACCTGAGTAATATGTTCCCTTTTTTGTTTTATCTTTGTGACGACAAACTCCATTACACTACTCATGACTACTAAAAACAAATGCCCCAAGCTCAGTTTAACACACAACTCTGTATGCCTTATAACACAGACAGTATATATTCTAGGATGTACAAAAATAACAGCTCACACTCCTACAGCAAAGATGCAAAGGTACAAATCCATTTGTTTAAACATGAATGGGGATATTTGCTGTGCTGATGCAAGGGCGTCTCTTCCACATTCAGCCTGGATGCTGCTGCAGTCTGAAGCTGATGGCTCTGAGATTTAAGACTCACTGCTGCACTCAGCTGCCTGCAAAGGATTTTCTAATTAGAGTTGGCGACTTGGCTTTAGCTTCGCCTCGCAATAAATCACAGAGCCTCTCAGGTGCATTCCCTCCAGCCCTGCTCAGTGGCATTTCACTATCAGCACTTTGATTGAGCTCCCCTGATATTTTCATCCAGGCGAAGGAGGAGGAAAATAGAAACACTTTGATTGTTTATAGCTGTGCAAGGTAAGCATCTCAAACACTCACAAAAACAATCCAAAGGTATAAAAACAGTAAAAATCCTATATGATGCCACAAGCTAGATACAAGTCTTGATCATCAAAATGAGTGCAATTCCCAAAAATATTATTAATTTTGTTGCAAACGTAACACATGTAATGTTTGTCATGCTTTTTTCCAGCTGTTGTTGTTAGAGGTCTAAAAGACTGAATAAAGCTGATCTAACCTCCTCTGTATAATCTGAAGACAGGAAAGTGGTCAGAAAGCTGTGTGGAAAAAGTAAATGGATCAACCTAAAGTCCAAATGCATCTCTCAGGTCCTGTGTCAGGTCTGCTAGATTAAACTGTATCCTGGACCGAACCGAAGTCTGTGCAGAGATAACAGGACATGAGTTATATATTAATGTTTATGTGTGCTGGTTAGGAGGCGAGTGGCAGGATTTTGTATAAGCTGTTAACGACTGCAAGCAGAAGCTTGTCCAGTTCCCTTAAAATATTTTAAAGGCATACTTCACACCATGCTGAGATGTGCCAGATTTACAGCTCTGAATCACCTCGATGCTGCAAAGATCCAGTTTTCTGTCTGTCAAACTTTATACAGTATTTGCCGTTTTTGATAGATGCAACTACAAAAATGGGAACAAATGATGTGTCTTTGTGACAGGCTGCAAAAGATAGAGTTTTAAAAATGGTTTATTTGGTGAAGACAGTGTGGCAGACACAACACAATCATCTCAAGTTATCAGCCTTTGTTATGCTTGAAAAGTTCACAGTCAACAATAAGTTGCTTAATGAACAAAAAACACATTGCTCTGAAAAAGTGAGAGTGAAAAAGCAAGGAAAAATGTTGGATGTCATTCTTACAGCTTGGAAAAGTTTCACTCAAGACCACTTCAAAAGCTTATGTTTGCTTGGTTGCTTGGATGCAAAATATAAAGATATGAGGGGTGGCTGAGTCTACAAAATGGTCTTTGCTTAAGCTTTTTTTAGCATCAGGTTACTATTAGTGCACGTTACCTTGGCATACAGCAGTTAAAGTGCATATCCCTCTTTTCTTTAACACAGGGAATCCCTCAGTAAATCCATCGAAACTCATCCCAGTAGTGTGAGCCTCTATATCTGTTTGTCCAACTCACCTTAAATTAGCTTTGGCGGAAGCAACTACAGTATCTTGGCTGACTAAGAGCTGCTCATGCAGAAGATGATTTCCTTACCGGCTATCTTAAATGCCATTTCAGTCATGGTTAAAAGGGACAACCTCAATCCATCAGTATCCACTGTCCTGCAGGTTTTAGATGTTTCCCTGTTTCAACACACCTGACTGAAATGAATGGGTCATTGTGCAGAACTTGATAACAAGCTGTTGGATCCATTTACTTTAAAACAAGTGTGTTGGTGCAAGACACCATCTAAAACTTTCTTGACAGTGGCCCTAGAGGAACAGAGATGCCAATGACTGAAGTAGAAGAAGAGTTAGAAGAACTACTGTTGTTACTGTTATTAGATTTTATTACCTTAGATTTAATTTGATTTGAAAATGCAATTATTTTTTATTATAGTTCTCATGAATTATTACTGTAAATGTGCTTTTGTTTAATTTTATCATCATCATCATCATTCTCTGTACCGCTTGTTCCCATTAGGGGTCGCGGGGTGAGCTGGAGCCTATCCCAGCAGTGTTTCAGGTGAAAGGCAGGGTACCCCCTGGACAGGTCACCAGTCCATCGCAGGGCCAACATATATTGGGACAAACAACTCATTCCTAGGGAGAATTTAGAGTCACCAATTAACCTAACATGCATGTCTTTGGACTTGCCTTTGTTTAATTTTAATATTAGAAAAAAGGTTGTTTTTTTGCCTGTCATATCCTAATATACTTACATCCTTGAGTAACAAAAGAAGTTAGTACACTTAAAATCGGGTGACTTGCAAATTCCATGCACATTTTTTCATTGTAGAAATTGTTTGCAGGCTCATCAACTGGCTAAAAAAATAAGTTTACCAAACTGTAAATACAACTTCCAGTATCTGAATCTTATTAGATGATTGATAAGACTGCATCATTACATACTTACACTTCAGTCTTAAATTTCTGCTGCTTGCAATCTTATTATCATCTTTATTTAATCAGGAAAGAATTCAATGATCTCCTTTGTAAGAGTGTGTGTGCTGTTACAACACAGCTACACAGTTACTTCACAATGCCAAAAAATATATAAAGGTTGCTTTGCTGAAAATGTACTAATAAAAAAAGAAAATTAAATATATATATATGAATTCATATATATTTATGAATAAAAATGCATTGGTTCTTTGTGTTAATTGTACATTAAATATAAATGTAATAGTAGAGGGTAATGTGCAGTCCACTGGCCAAAGCCTTCCAATTATTTGGCCCATGGGAAAATGTAGTTGAATAGCCCTGTATATGTATA
>JBAMHW010000007.1:7227762-7238193 GCA_037177495.1 Rhadinocentrus ornatus | reverse complement strand
AGAGAGAGAGAGAGACAGTATGTATATATATATGTATATATATCATAAGCATCAGTTGTGTGAAAATTGCCATATAAACCAGCCATATACATGCACATCTCAAAGTGTCTCTGTCTATAATAGATAGTTTTTATATTCTGCAGCAGTAAGAAGAAGTAATTCCCACCTATCCTGAAAGTTCAGTCATAAAATTGTTGGTATAGAAGAAATAGATATTTTAGTATTGAACCGCATATAAAAACTAATCATTCTTAGATAACTACTTAGATCAAAGCGTTTACTTGTTCTTATTTTCCCCCTTAATAGAAGCCAGTTTTCTGGGTCCAAGTAGACTGAGAGGCTGGTTCTGTCCTGTGGGCCGCCAGTTGAATTACCTTGGTCTACCGTATAATTAATAATCTTCCTGTTACGGGTAAATAGATAAAACTTTTCCACTTTAACATAATTACCATCTTCATCAATTTTAGGATAAATCCTAATAAAATAAGATTAACTGCAGATACACAGTTAGAATAAAACTCCAACACAGGCATACCTACAGAACATAAAAAAAAACATGTTAATTTTGTGTCACACTTTGAGTAAATTATAATACCTGCTAAGCCTGAACACACTGCGGCAGCAGAGCAGAGCTCCACTGCAGACAAGGCTCAACTACAAAGTGACCACTGAGCTCTTACTGCTGCCTAAATTGGGGCCTAACTGAAAAATGACTGCATTCAGAAGTCATTTACTCTGCCTGATGATGACATGATTGCACTGCACTTACAATATCTCTGTAAAGATAAGTGAAGTGTGGTGGTAGAGACAGAGACGTGAAGCTTTTACACACTTGCACGCTCCAGTGTACTCCACTGATAACTAAAAACCCTGTAACTACATAAACGCTGAATAAATAAGCTGGTTGTCACCCAGCAGGTGTGGAGGACTGGCCTTAAATCTGACTGTTCAACTTTACTTCATTTTATTTTATTGAAAGATTTTGTATTTAATCAACAGCCAGCTAATCAGTGCCATGGGTGAGACTAACACTGCTGTCAAGCTTTTTGGAAGCAGGATAGAAAAAGGAAAGGTTTATTTAAATAATTACTTGGCTGGTGATCAGATGAAACATCTGTCTCTAACAGCAGTTGCTGCTGGCTGCTGTCAACCGAGGAGGCAAACAACACAAAATATGAGCAGCAACGTGTGTGTGCACAAAGAGAGTAGTTCTTAAAAACATGCATGGAAACTAGATTAAAATTACAGAAAGATGACAACAGGACCAACACCAACAACCAATATTGCTCATTTCTGACCCACAACCTCAGAACCATCTGACCTCAGAATCAAACATAACTTTGGTACAAAAAAGTCAAAATTAGCCAACATGGGGATCCAAAAATCAAAGAATAATAATGGACATAACTGTTACGAGTCCCAGAATTGGTACCAAAGCAACAAAATGATACCTCTGTGAAACAGAGGTACGTATTAGCAGCAGTCAGAACACAGCGTGTATCGTTTGTCATCCAGGTTGCGTCTGAGAAGTGGGCGGAAGAAACCACAGCTGCCTCTGTGTCAAAGTTCAGCTTTGGTGCTGCTTGCTGTGAAAAATCATACTTTAGTTATTAGGCAAATAAAATTCCCATTTAGTAAATAAAATAAAATACATCTTAAAGTGCACAATTTTGTGGTGTACAACATAACAATAAATCATAGCAATAATGTTTAGCCTATTTATTGAATCGATTAGAAAATATATAGATATATAAACAAAATCAATGGTCACACCACATTCACATACAAAAGATAGGCTGCGGCGTTTGCACATAAAAAAAAGAGTTTGCAGAACTCAGTGCTATCACTGCTTTAAGATAGAAAGTGTTTTTGTTTTATTTGTTCATCTGTGTTTTCATTGTCCTGAACTGTGTGCCTTAGGGCAGCAGTTAGGCCTTAGGGCAAAAATTGCTCCAGGTATGATGGATCTTTTATTTTTTCGTGTTTTTTTGTGGCAGCTGAAACTGAGTGGGGAGGGTGCAGCTAAAGATGCTCTGGAAGGCTTTCCTCTCAATAACTGAGCAGCTGGCAAACCACACACATATGCAGACATTCTAGCTTGAACTAGCTTAAGCAAATTCCACTGACAATAGTGTCACTTCACTATTGCTTCAAGAAGTTGCCCTCTGACTGGGTACACGGTATTCAGTTACTATGTTCTGTATTTTATTGCAGAATTTCAGTGAAAGAATATTTTTCTGACAAGTGAAAATTAAGTGAATTATGAAAGAGGCAAAGCTATTTTGTTTTTTAAAATTTCCGTTCCCTCTCCTGAAGAGCCATTGTTGCTTTCTCAACATTAATGACTAGTGAACCTCATTGGATCAAAGGACGACTAACAAAGCCGATAGATTTTCAATACTTTTGCTGTCACACATAAAACCTGCTCATAGAAGGGCACTAATTAGTCCAATTTATTAAATTTTTTTTAGCTTGAAATCTGGTTGGATGGATCCTTCTGTGACTGTGATCTGGTGATCAGCAGTCTTTTATGAATTAAAAAAATTCCAGCCCTGACCTAGTCCTGGTGCCAGGACACAGTAACAGGTCGTGGAAATAATTGCTGTGGGCAGTCCCCAGTTAACAAGTGAAGTTTGAATTTATAATAGACTAAATTCTTGATTCATAATTCATTACATTACGTCTAAAAATACTATAAGAGAATTTTCCTTCACTATTTATAAGAAATTTGCCCCAAAAAACTTTGGCCAACAAATTTGAAATTATATCAGTTGCTACCGACAGATATGTCAGAAATTACTTTTTTTTTTTTTTTTATGAATGGCAAAGTCATCTGAACCATGTTCCTTTCTTCATGTTATTGTTGAGACATTTTTATTGTCAAAAGGTACCAGTCTACTAATACTTCATTAAACCTAGCCAAGGACTTCGCCCTAAATATCGCAGAACATAATGTAAGCCCTGTAAGTTATTGCAAAATTTGATGATTATGTACGCACATTGATTTAACACACACACACACAACATTCAAATACCTTGAGAGATATCTTTTACTTAGAGCCATCATTGTCATATATTCACTGACCAAATCAATTGATTTGATTTTATACTTATTTGAATATTTGTTCAAAATTAAGATTAGAAATCAGAATGTTTTAAAGCATATTTTCCTCCAAAATCCTGTTTGTCAATAATATCAGTTTACAATCAACTACTTCAGGAAAAATATTTAAAATAAATCAATAAAAACTTACCTAGTGAGGAAATATGGGTTTTCCAGCCTGGTTCTAGCACAGCAGGGGAGATTCATTGAGTCAGCACTTCTGAACATGAAGGACACTAACTTAAAAGCTTTGACACATGGTTAATTGTATGGATCTGCCCGATCAATCTGCTGTATCACTGAAAGAGGAGTGGGAGGGTGGGGAGGTGAAGGGTTGTCCCGGAGAAGAGGGGTGAACAGAAAAAAATATCGCTGTCTATGAGGAGGAGGAGCTGCTGCTGCTGGGAAAATGGACCCATATGTTGGGTTTTGGAAGTCTAGTCATCAGCTATAATTGATAAGTTTCTCTGGAAAATCATTAATATGTAATAAAGTTATTAATGTAATCATTAATTATGGGGCACCACCTGGAGACATTTCAGGAATTCTTTGTCCAGCGATGTCCAGTTTTGTTCCTGAGAAGGTTTATCCTAAGTTGGAGGAAGTTAGTGGGAGTGGCTATCTGTAACGGAAGATTTCTTTTCACAGTAAAAGATTCAGTTTAAATCTTTAAATAAAAGCTTTGGTTCTCTGGTGTCCCAACACATATAATGCAGACTCGCATACTTATTAATTCAAATACTAAGGAATATTTGAACTGATTGCATTTCCTGCTTCACACATCCCCTTCACTGACTTGAACTTAACTTTATTGTGATTACCCAACGGCAACGAAATGTCTTCCAGTACAACCCATCCAAGAGTAGACAACAATATGAACACAGACAGGATCAGGCAGACCGAGGCGGCAGCCACAGCCTTTAACATGGTCTGAAAATGCAGATAAAAGATGATTTAAATTCTATTATAATAAACAAGATTCTAGTTCCTTGTTTAAATGTATGCGCTCAAGTGGTTTCTTATTAAATCTTTCTAGTTGTCTTTTTTCCTGATGACTCCTGATGTTTTTGCTGCTCCAGCAATGCTACCACAGTGATTTCACTGATTTCCCAGTGGGACCAGTTGGATGGAGCTGAGCCATAATGAATGTCACCAGTTCTCCATATGTTTCCTGCTTTCATAGGAAAAATAGGTCTGCGTTGAAAAGTCTTTTTGTAGATTAAAATGGTTATTTGGGGGTTTACTTTCAGCCAAATGTTTACTGGTTAAACTTGGCTCCTCACATAATGATTTACTTTTCTTTCACCTCTTCAGTTTTAATAAGGAAATTGTCACGATCACCTCCAGTAAACTGGTGGTGACTTTCCCCGCGGAACACAATGTTTAACTTTTATTTAAGCAGATTTAAACAAAAATATTTTTTTTATGTTAACTAAGTAGTTAATAAATACAGCAAGATCTAAAGTGAATTGCTTAGATCTTTTTTAATCCAGTCTCCAAAGCAGATTTTTAATTTTAATTTTTTTTTTTTGGTTTGTTTATATTTAAATTTTAAATTTTTTTTACAAATTTTTTTTTAATTTAAAAAATAGTTTTCCAAAGGAAATGTAGTTCTTTTCAATATTTTTAAAAATATTTTCTTCCTTTTTCTGTATTTCTAATATTTTTATTTAATAGAATGTGCTCCAAAGAAAATTTCTGATTTTATTTATTTATTTATTAATTACAAATTTTCAGGAATCATATTTGTTTCCATTTTTTTCTTCATTAATTTGCTCCAAAGTGAATCACTGAATTTCACTGACACATACTAAGACGTTATTAAACGTTAGAAATTTTCATGAAGCCATTCAGTTCTCGGGTTTCTGGTAAATTCCTCCCCAAAAAGCAAGAGTTAAAGTGGTCTCAGATCTCTTTGATATTTCATGCAGTTTCAAACTTTCAGTGCTCCACAACAGCTGAAGGGAATTAACTGTCAATCTGCTGCAAAATGACTCCCTGCTTCCATTTTATTTCATCAACTTAATGTCTCCTCACTGTTTGCCTGCCACTGGTAAGCTCCATCAAACTCTGTAAATCAAAGCATCTTTGCTCTATCGTGCACTTTTTTATATATTCCCTTCTTCTTTTAGTAAGCGATTGGATGTCCTTTGCCAGCAGTGTCTCACCCATGCTGTCTTAACATAGCAGTCTCCAAGCTGACAAGTTTTGCGGAGGGTCAATCACATTGGGAGGAATTCGTTTTGACTTGTCCTCTCTGGGTTGTCAAAGCACTGCAGCTTTGTTACTTGGGGAGACTGGGGATGGGGGGTGGGGAGTTTCCAGCAGCTTCGTGCTTTTGCAATGATCCCGTCAACTTACTTACAGCCTTCAAAACACATTACAGTTCCTCTGTGAGGGACTGCCTGTCTTTTCTATGTCTGTTCAAGGAAGAATTGCTCCAAGTCATCCTCCATGTTTGTTCTATTACTGAAGTAATTGTGGATTTCTTTTCAATACATGTTTGGTTGACTTGTTGCTGCACTTGACGGCTGCGTTTATGTGACCTCTATTGCAGAGGTACTCTAAACATCCACTTATTCCACTTCATATATTCATTTCCTGACTAAACATCCAAACAAAATTTAAGCTTGAGATCCACAGTTTGCAACACAGGCTGGTAGAAAGTGTTTAGTCTCTGTGACCAAAAAACCCCAAACAAAACAAGATAATAATGATAAAAACTAGTAGATTTTTTATCATAATCCTTAGAAATCTGCATTCATTTTGTGATATATCCACCTACTGTAATTGGTTATCACAAGGCAATGAGCTTTGTTATATCAGGATCATGTGATGATCAATTTGAGCTCCAATGAGACGTTAGAACCAAAATCAACTAATAGTTAATTTGAATATAAAATGTATTAGGATAAACTTAATAAGACAGTGATTTGTTAGCATATAGAAAAGTATAACTTTTATCAGCTCTCATTTCTTTCCGTAATCTTACTCTCTCTGCCTCTGGGGTAACAAGCTGATGGTTGATTGTATCATGATTGCTTTATTGAGTTCTCTTTATTTGTTGTTGTTTTCAGCAGCTATCTGATGAGCTCTGCTGTTTTCACGTTTGTAAAAAGCCCCATTCGTGTCTTTTTCAGTCTTTTTATCTACAAACACAAAATTTATCTTCCCTGACTTTCACTTGTCAAAGCTGGTGTAGTGGCTCAAATAATGATGTCACACCAGGGATCAGGATCTGCACATTTATTACACACACACACACACACCTGCGGAAAGCAGAAGGAGCACAGACAGCAGCACAGTCTCTCCCCTTCTCCCGTACAATGGTTTTTCAGCTTTTGTCACAAAGCTGCAAAAACGTCACACATGCTTAAGCGGTGCGTCGTTAATTAAGCCCCCCTCACTACAACAGGTGACTAGGAGATTTGTTGACAGTATTTAAACAAATAAATGTTCAGTTTTTTTGTTTGTTTTTTTGTTCTTTCAGGACAGAGTAACAACAACTTAGCAATACAAAAAATTTCAACAAGTTTTGAGAATGTTCATAAAAATAAATTATTATTAAATTTATGAAAACAAGTTACTCAGCTGCAGTGGCACATGAAAATAAATACATTTAGCTGCAGCCAATAACATATGATACATTTATCATGTTAGCTATTTCCCATAATTGTCTGCTAAATAAACACCAAATGTGGATCTAACATGTTTTGGGTGACATACCATGGCCCGTTCATGGCTCCCCATGGGGACATCTCAGATGTGGCTGCAGTTCTTTAGATCTAATTAAAAAAAATGGATTTCATTGACAAGGTCAAAACAAAAGATCTTAGAAATATTTAAATAAACCGATATCTGCATTCTGCTTAGGTCTGCTGTCCATATTGATTTAAGAACACAATAGGTATAACAGTTAGAGGCAGTGGGCTGTATTATGTGCAGCTGGGACGCAGCTACTTTCTTCTCTTTTTTGTCAGTTCAGTGCACTCATTGGCCTAAAATGCAAAACAGCACTGCAAGGCATTAAGATGAAAGATCACTTTTTGTAGAAAATCTTTCTGCTATCTTTTTGTGCTTCACATGGCTGCTTCTCATCCACTGAAACGCAATGCATCCTGGGTCATGCAACTGGTTCCTAGTGAAACGTCTGTCATTGTCTGACATTGTATCAGATTGTTATTCATCTGCATCTCCTATTCGCATGATATTCTGGTCCTGATGAAACAGGGTCGTATCCACTGCAGCTCAATTTACGATCATCTGCAAGCACAGTCGGGATTCTGGACTGCAGGAGAGCCATCTGTTTTTGTGGCGACAAGCTGAGAGAGCAGAGAGAGGTCTCACAGAGTGGGGAAAACTGAAATGGCACCAAATGCATGTAAAAAATTCAATATGCCTAATAGTACATTTAGGAAAAAGGACTGGAACAGCTGTCAACAGCATGACATGTATGAGTAAAATTATACCAAGACTCATGTGCAGATGCACATTATAACTCATCTTTGCTTAAAATGCTATTGGCCCTTTGCATGTGGAAAACACTTTGGACTCAGGCGCTCAGCAAAACATCTGAAGACAACTTGATGTATCTGGAACCAAAACTTTAGCAATGGTCTTATATAACCAGTGGCTGTGAAATTACACTTGATTCTGTTTTCCTTTTGCCATTTTGGCAGTTTCTCCTTTTCCACAATACCTTTAATGTAGTTTTATCCATGAGTGGCTATTATGCTTTTGAATTTGTCCACATTTTGTTACAGTTAAATTCCAATAAAAGTTAGTTTCCAATTTTTATTCAGGATGTGCCAGTCAAGTTATATTTTGACCAATGTGGATGTAGAGAGAAATTATAGTTCTGAATTTCTGTCTTTTTAGTTATGTCAGGGAGTGTGTCTCAAACGTGAGTAAGTGAGTGAGCCTAGAAGCCTTTATCTTCTAGGCTTTCTCCAGTACTTCCACGAGCTCTTGGTATGTATTGGTATTTCTCTTGGAAGGTAGTGCGTAGTGCGCACTAAGCACTACCCTCTGTAGTGCACACTATTGTGGGTGATTGCTGACTCAAATGGAAAACTAAAATTTTGCACTTACCGGTAGTGACGTACCAGCCTTTGACGGCGATTCTTCTGCCGCTTTCATTTACAGAATGAATTTTCAACTCTAGATGTTACTTTCTTTTGTTTACTACTTACTGAACCCCACCTGTAAACGTTGTCACATCCAACGCCAGCGCAAGATCCTCCTCCGGCTGAACATGAGTTAGAACGCATGCTTATTTATTTATTTTAAGGTATGACCCTCCTACATGCTGCCTGATGGCAGCGCCGCTCTGTTAAAATTTTTTTTTTTAGGACAATCTGTCCAAGTTTTTCCAAAATCACGTTCACATACGTGTTTGCATGTCACCCGGGACACGGCTACTTTAAGCTATTAAATGTCTTTAAAAGGCCTCATTTGGTACCGTGGTCTACACTGTATTAATCGACCTCAGTAGATAACAGAATATAGATAGAATAGAAACCATCAGCACAAGTTCATGTCTCTGCATGTTTCCCGCATACCTGTTAGTATGAAGTGCGATTTAAAACACTAGTAAAACAGTTTTTAAATGTGTAAAGATATCTTCACTGAATCAAAGTACTTGACATCATACACATCTGTTTTCATTGGTGTTTACACTGATACAGTTCACATCTGGCAACAGGAAACTAGTTTTACTAGAAATCATCATTTCCTGCTTCTCCTAGACTAAACAATTAAACTCCCCAAGCTCCCCTCTCTTCTCAAGGATAGGATAGGATGTACCCAGTGCGGTCATTTAATTATTATTCAGCACAATATTGTTGTTGCCTGATATGAAGTCCATGTTTGTTTTCCCACCTTCCAGATATGTTTTAGATTCTTCATAATTTTTTTTGCAATTTTGTATCACACTTGGTGTGCATAGACAAAAACTTTACTTCTCCTCCGATTTATTCGTAATATTGTGTGGTTTATTCGCAACGGTACCATGGAAACGAGCCGGTTCTCTAACCAGCGGTGTTTCCTAATCAGTTTTTAGATCAAGGACTGTTTTGTTTACGCCACAGACACTGCAGTGCTTAATCTGGAGGTTCAACAACGATGAATAAACATACTAAACCTGTAGAATTAATTATTTCTAACACTTGTAGCCCATCTACATCTAAGAACCTGGGTAAAAAACTACTAATATTTACTTACGCTAACTCTACTAAGTTGGTATAACCACAGTGTCAAACAAATGATCAGATCCATAACTGTTGTCAGGGATAGAAGAAATAGGTAGAATGCTGCCATTTATATTGGAATTATGATCGAATAGTTTCATACTTACATCTGTAGTAAACAGCGTCTGCCTGCATCAGTACTGCTGAGTCAGTGGCGGCTATTATTCGGCTCTTGAAGACTGGTTTAAAGTCCCTCCCCTTCCGCTACATCAGCAAGATGGCGTCTGTTTAGTGCACATAGTGTTCATCATTTTGCACTAGATTTTTGGCCGAGTTTAGGGCAGCATCCGGTTACTTTCAGTGTCAGCGAACTGAGCACTTAAATGCAGTGTTCAAAGTATAGAAGTGCGCAGATTGGAACACACCCAGGGACTTTAAAGTGCAACTACACACCCTACTTTTTGTGTAACTCCACCCACTGCCAAATTTGAAAAATGCCTGCAACTGCAAGGTTGGGGGGGGGGGATCATGAAGCGGAGAGTGTTGGTGGGACAGGATTCACAGGCGGAAATGACTGACAGACAGTCCAGCTCATATCGCTTCATTGTGTTGGTGGATGTGGTTTTCTATGCCTGCTAGGTACGGACCCATCAATTGCCTCTGGGGGGAGGGGCTGTGTTGTTTTTTTTTATTTTCTCGTGATCTAGATAACCTTTCTATGTCAAGAAAAAAAATTTTTTTAACCTGTAGAGGGTGTTATAAGCAATTTTTCACCCACAAAATCCCGTTTTTAAAATAAACTAAAAAAATACAAATTTTATCAACAGTATATTTAGTTTTCATCACAATTTAGTAATTCTGTGTTATTTACAGCTCAAAAAACACATTTTAGGGTGCACTACCCCTTTAAGTGCAAATAAATTGCAACTTAGTGCAGATTAATTAATAAAGGTATTATTGCTGAGCCTCTACACCTAAGACTGCAGGCCGACCCACAACGACAACCTCATCGTCAAATTTGCGGACAATACCACGGTGGTTGGTCTCATCTCCGGGGCTGACTAGGCGGCCTACAGAGAGGAGGTCCTGAAGCTGGTGGCTTGGTGCTCCGAGAACAACCTTGTTCTAAACATCAAGAAA
>JBAMHW010000007.1:7200978-7216433 GCA_037177495.1 Rhadinocentrus ornatus | reverse complement strand
AATACGTCTGAAAGAAGCGCACGGTTGCCTGCTGGTATGACTTCTGTGAAGAGTAACAACTGAAAACTGTTGCAACGCTGTAGGCTAACTAAAAAATTAGCCGTTTCTGCCGTTTTATATAGTAAGTAACAGTAAATAATCCAACTTAAACAGGAGGATAAAGTAGTTGCTGGACCACCCTGCCCTGTTTCAAACATAACACCAAAGTAAACTTCACTGTTAGATTGCATTAACTCACCTATCCAGCAGAAAGCTGCAACCTCTGTGTTAGCTTTAATTCCCTCTCCTCATCAGCTACTTCCATCTGGTAAATGTTCCACCGATGTACACTCTTATTTTCTTATTCTTATTTTTTCCAGCTTTCTACCACATTAAAAAAAAAACATGTTAGGCTGTTGGCCTCTCATGACAAGTTAAGCTAGATTGTATCTATGTAATGGTATCCAGTGTTGTTTGACGATGATGATGACGAATTTATTTCGTTGATGAACCTTTTTTTTATGACGATAACGAGACTGTGAAGAGCTAAACGTGGCTCTCTGATGACGAAAACATGACGAGATGTTCGTGAGATTTCGTTGACGAGACTAAACAAAAATATTCAAGGGTTGATTGTCCGACATTCAAAACGACATTTCTGCCTTTTTTGAGTGCAATCTGTCAGTCAGCAATGCTGCTGCACCTTGGCCACGCCCACTACCAGACATGCAACATGCACAGAGACAAGTAGTTTATTCATTCATTCATATGTTAACTTTTCCCCTTTTCCTCCTCTGACCGTGGTCGGAAGACATGGGGGAGATCCGTCTTCTTCAGGACCAAAGTAGCATTCGCTCCCTAAGCTTCTCTCTGCTCGTTTTCACACCACACCTTTGCTCTCTTCACTCCCGATGCACGCTTTCCTCCGCGTGCACATTCACTCACGCTCACACATGCACTGGGCTGGCTGAACCACACACACAGCAGTTAGACACATCCCATAACACATAGATGAATCATGGCGGCAGCGTCGATGAAGGGGTTTGGTGGTCGGAAGCGAGGAAACTGACATCAGACATCATGCATCAGGAGCAACACTGGAGGCTCATAAGTACACAGAAGACTAGAGCTCAGTGTCCCAGTTCTTCACCCCCCATCATCTCCAGAGACTGATCTTTGTGGGACATCATGTCTTAATTAATCCATGTCCGGAGTTTAAGATGTGGAGTTTTTAAAGTCGAATGAATAATCATTTTTTTAATATACAGTATGTTTGTCATTATAAATATCATATATATGCCCATTTAGAGAAAAACTCAGACTAATGGATCAACAGTTAATAAAAAAAAGTTGTTCAGAGAAAACGTTTATTTTATAAAATATAACAACTTTAAAAGTTACATTAAGTTCTCAATGTATTTAGTTTATATTTTAAAAATTTATTGTTGCTCCACACAAACACATCTGCTTCAGTTACTGGTGCTACTGCCGCGTGGTAGATTATTGAGTATCTCTTTAACTAAGTTATGTGATTGTGCAATAACTAAGTTGTGTGCATACAATATTTTGTTATGTATTTTCCTCTTGTATGTTAAATAGAGATGCATGTTATTATAGCTTTATGGAATTTATGGACGCAATAATGTTGCACAATAATCAATGTGTTCATTGGTAAAAAAGCATTTTAAGCTTCAAGCATAACTAATTGCCTTTTTAAATCACCCCTTTACTAGAAAACTGGCACAAAATAAAATATACCACTTCTGTGGGTTCCCCACCCCACGGGAGTCGGGCCGCTGTGGTCATGGCCTTCAGGAGCAGTGGTTGGCGTCCCTTATTTTCACTTCTGAAAGTTGGCAACCCTAAGTATTGCACTTCAGAAAATTCTCAGAAATAAAGCCACAGTTACCAAATTGAGGATGTTGGTGCTCTTTGCTTTTTGAGAGTAATTGATTCCACAGTTAACACTTTATCTGTGCGATGCAGAACCCTAAGTAGATCAGAAAGTATCTGCTGTTGGTTGGAAAACCTTCTAAGTCTAAAACTATTCCTTTTCATTTATTATAATTGTTTTATGGATTGCAATACTTGTTATAACCTGTTAACCTTGATTCCACTTTGCATTACGTATTATTGACCTAAATTAATTTGTTAAAACACTAATACTTTTTTATTTACGTATTTGACTAAAACTAGACTTAAACCTTTTTGAGTTTTCTTCGACTTTAACTGGACTAAAACTATCAAACTTAAGAATGGCTAAAATGTGACTAAAACTAATAAGCTTTTCGTCCTGAAGACTAAGACTAAAACTAAGATGCCTGCCAAAAACCACACTGGTGGTATCTGTGTATGGTACGGCCGCGTAGGTGAATGATGAAATGTGCTCTTGCACTCAAGCATATCCTTACTGTGTTGTGTTGCAGTTTCTCTTCCACAGTAACCACATAAATTCAGCAAAAAGCTCCAGAAATCCGGAAACATGTAATCACAAACCAACCAATCACAGGGTAGTACTTCCACATAACCGCGCTGCAAGCAAGAGTGCACGTCGTGTCTGGAGGAGGTGCACATTGACCCTCCATGGACCTATGTGGAGCATACAGCAGTGACGGCATAACCGACCTTACGCAGATGCTGCACGAGAATAAATCCAGCTTTTGGCCCACATTCACAATGCAACGCCTCCTTACCTGTCACATTTTCTCCTCAGGCTGTGAGATCCATAAGTCTAATGCCAGGAACTTCACTGCCTTGTACTGCAGCTCCAGGAAGGCAAGAAGCTAAAGCTGGTTAGAAATTACCCCTTTAGTCACTTTTCTAAATGTATTGGTGCTTTCTTATCATATCTAGTAAGATAATAGCTAATCACATGAGTTTATTGTGAGTTAACTCAGATTAGAAACAAGTAGCATTAAAAACTGGCTGAAATTGTCAAAGGAAGTCCAGCTAATAGTTACTAATCAATTTCATTAACCTAAAGTATTATTAGCTTTAGGTTGAGTAATAGCATGTAGGTAAAGAGTATGTAGAGTTTGTTCTGATTTTCTAGCACAAAATGCTATGTGAAAAATAATGTTGCCAAACTTGAAAGAAAATACCTGGAAGAGACATGAAAAAGAGTTTGAAAATAAGTCTGTCTCAAATTCTCCTTAAATGTAAAGTTAGGTAAAACTGTTCAGTTATATTTGCATATGAGCGATATTGGCTACTTCCTTTACTTCTTTCAGACTTCTTTTAGAACTATTACTGCTGTTCAAGAGTCACTTTCTCAATACTTGCCTCTACAGTTTAGGATATGGACTGCGTGCCTCAAGAACTGGTATCATTGTTACATAACTGGAGCTTCATAAATCAGGCTGTACGGATGTCTTTAAACTTTTACTTCGAACTTGATATAAACAGAACAACCAACATACATTTTTCCGCCGACATCAACAAACTTTTTTTCTTTTTTTTCTCTTGTCTCTAACTGAACTTCCGGTACTACAAAATAAAGCATTTTAAAATAAGACATTTATAGCTCTAAGAAGCCAAATATTCCTGTGCATGTCACAATTATAACAGTAACTGATTAATGAATACAGACTAACTCGTACTCAGTAAACTAGACTTATCAACATCACCTTTAAATGAACATTTCACAACAATCACAAATCCTAAAAGTGCAGTCTACATCAATGTAGACCAATGACCAATGTGGAGAGTATAATGGTGACTTTATGTTTCAGAGGGCTGTTCTTACAAAAAGGGTCGGCTGCAGCTTTGATGTTTTGAGAACTTTCTTTTTTTTTAATTTAACAAACAAGAAAAAAAAAAACTTACATTGCACACATGCACAACTTTATAAATTTAGCCAATAGATTGTGCAGCCTTCTTCTGCCTTAGTACATATGTACATACAATTCTAGACATTAAATTACACAAACATATAACATTTTAGGATCAGGTTTTCTCTGCATGCATGGTAATGTCTCTTAGAGTTTAAATAAAATAAATGTAGAATGAATAAAAGTTTTAGTCAGGTTACTGTGAGAGACGAGTTTCCTCATGTGTGAAGATGATTAAAGTCAAATTATAACCTACATGCTGATTAATTCAACACTGTCTCACAACAGTTTGTCAAACGTCCAGGAAATTTCACATATTGATTCTCTTTTTCTCCCTCTTATTTTATTTTTATCATGAGACCACTGTCAAAACTGACATTTTATCCACAAAAGGCATGGACTGGGCACTTTTTGTAAATAAATTAGCTCTCCCTTGCATTTGACACATTTGCTTAAACCAGCCTGAATATAAATGAGAGAAAAAAGAAATAAAGTGATGTTTTTGGATAATGGTTGAAATGTGACAAAATGATGGCACTGCGGTTTCTCTGAGGCACATTTTAATTCAATGTCCTCAATTTCATTTAGTTACTTTAAAGACTAGAAACATTAGCTCTAACATAAGAAATTAATATTCTAACATTTTGCCAGGGGATGATTTTTAACCTTCTAAAAAAAAAAAATATGGCCTAATGGCATCACGCAGTCTAATGGTTGCCTTCTCTGGCATCATTGGGCCAGTAAGATGATAATGTATTAAACTTATAGAGAGAATGGATGTTTTAAAGGAACACTGTATAGCTTATTTGATTTTTTGTTAGCAAAAATAAAGCATCGCTGTCATAAATACATATTTTACCAAAGTCTAATCACAATCGCATCCAAATGAAAGCGTTCTCGTAGCTTAGAATGAGTTCATAAATACATAGGTGGCAGTGCACCCAACTGGAGACTGCCATGTTGCATCGCCATCTTTGAATACAGTAGCCAAAAGGCGACAAACCTGTTATCGTTGCGCGTTTTACCTGGGAGTCCCTACTGTTTCGGGGGGGTGTAAACAAGCCAAGACGACAGTGGATTGTTCAGCTTGCCAGTTTACATTGAAATGGAGGATCCTCCACACTCTTTGCCCCTCGAGACGGAGGGAAAAATAGCCAAGAAAAGAAATAATAACTGGGAAAGTGTTTGTGTTACAGCTGCCAGTCCTCAAGCCTGAGTGTCTGATTGCCTGAAAGACGGCAGCCGGACTTAATGATGATAGACAGTGAATCTCGACGGGGATCCGCCCTCCCTACGCTAGGATTGGTCTACTCATGCCCCAGTTCTGGAATCGCGGATAAATCCCAGGAGATAAGCTTCTACAAACCAGCATCGGCGACAACAGTCAGGGCGACTGTGGACAGTGGGACACAGTTTGCCAACCTGGGAGGGAATTGTTGGAATTGCAGAGTTTCCCTGTGTGGGTCTTTTGTTACATTTGTGTTAAGAGTAAATCAGTTGAGTTCTGAGTTTAAATTATCAAGGTTGTCATGAAAAATGTGGATGTGGTGGTGAGGGCCCAAATGCAGGAAGTTGAGGACATGAAACAGAATCGTGCAGCAAGCAAAACGGTCTGGGTGACAAAGTTCAGGGGGACCGAGCAGACCACTGAATCAGTTCAGGAGGTCGACCCGGAGGCCACGTAGACAGCAGACTTTGTTCAGGGGCCGAAAAGACCACAGGGTCGGTTCAGGCTGGGCAGGCAGGAGAGTCGGAGGCTGGGCATTCTCCTCGGCGGTGCGGACCACAGGTGGCGGCAAAAGAGCCATTTCCGGGGGGACGCTGCAGAGCTGGAGCAGACTGTGGCAGGGGCGTGGGACGCTGAGGAGCCAGACTGGACCGTGGAGCCGGTGTTGGACGCTGAAACACTGGAGCAGGACTGGGAGCCAGCACGGGGCGCTGAAACACTGGAGCAGGACTGGGAGCCGGTGACGACACCGGAGACACGGAACTCGGAGCTGGTGGCGACACCTGTGACGTGGACCGTGGACCTGGTGGAGACACCCGTGACGTGGACCGTGGAGCTGGTGGCGACACCCTTGACGTGGACCGTGGACCTGGTGGAGACACCCGTGACGTGGACCGTGGAGCTGGTGGCGACACCCGTGACGTGGACCGTGGACCTGGTGGAGACACCTGGGACGTGGACCGTGGACCTGGTGGTGACACCCGTGATTTGCCCAGCCCAAGCCAGTTTGGACCCCCAGAATGTCTACCGCTCTGGATACTCCAAAAAAACTAGAAATATAACCAAAACCCTGACAGAACTAAAAACATGACAGAGGTGAAAATTTTTGGTTATAAGTAACATTTGGTTTTGGTTTGTTTTATATACTGCCCGTGTGCGTGTAGCCTGTTATTGGGACATTTTCCATTCTGTTGTTTTTGTAGCTGTTAAATTGTAGTCGGTAACCCTTGAAGGGACATTTTCAGTTCTGTTTGTTTTGGTAGATATTATAGTAATTGTTAACCCTTTATGGGACACCTTCAGTTTGGTTTAGTGTTTTTGGTTTATATTTTGGAGTTTTGTTTAATAGATCGTTTTCTTACTCAGAGTTGGATAATTCATTTGTTTTGTGAACCCTTTTTGTTTGTTTTCTGAGCGAATAAATTATGGTATTGCCTTTGATCCAGTGTCTGACTCACTTTATATTTCATCCTTATACCCCTAGACAACTGAGGACGTAACAGTTGGTGGAGCATTTACCAGATGGAGGCAATTGATAGAGAGGAACTTCAAAACTAACACGGAGGTTGCAGCTTTCTGCTGGATAGGTGAGTTAATGCAATCTAACAGTGAAGATTATTTTGCCGTTATGTTACAAACAGGGCAGGGTGGTCCAGCAACTACTTTATCCTCCTAAGTCAGATCATTTACTGTTACTTGCTATATAAAATATCAGAAACAGCTAATTTGTTAGTTAGCCTACAGTAGAAAAGCTACGTTGCAACAGTTTTCAGTTGTTACTCTTCACAGAAGTCATACCAGTAGGCGACCATGCGCTTCTTTCAGACGTATTTTCTGAGAGCTTTCCCTCGTGTTTCATCATTTATATGAGCTGATTTGTCAATGAGGGTGGGGGTAGTTGCCCTCCTTCTAGTCAGACAAAATAGACCAAGGTAACCCCAGTTTCTCGTCGGGATTTAATCATCAGAACTGCAGCATTTTTAGCGCAAAAATATCTATCGGATGATTATTTCGAATCAATTCATCACCCACCTCCCTTGATAAGTCAGCTAAAATTTATGTTATTAAACACAGAGTAATGTTACAGCACGGGATCTTCCTCTTGCAGCACTTGACTCTCTCTTCCTCTCCCTTCAACAGATGATCTCTGAGTCTGCAAGTCACAAAAACTATTTAACACTACAACATTAGCAATTAGCAGTAGCTTGGTACGAAATACATGGAGGACATGCTTGTAATTTATCACAATAAAAAAATAACATTGTTATGTATCGTTCTGTTCCTCATCACCTGACGGGACACTAGAACTTCTGAGAGATGTTGACATTTTCACTTTTATGATTCTCCACGGCTTCCGTAGTTATATTATTAACGCTCTTAAACGGTGAGGTTCCAGTAGAGCACTACTCGGTTGGTTGCATTATATATACTCACTAGATGTGAGTAGATCTTACACACTGGGGCTAGAATTTAGAATTCTCATCACCTGGCAAAGATACTGCTGTGTCATTGCTATTGATCAAACACCCAACTGCCCTTGCCGTTGTAATATATGTAGACAACAGTGTAGTGTATTCAATTTTACATAAAACCTCTTTAAATATTCTCTAAAGTGTTAGAAATCGATTTGGAGGGGTGTTGTGCTGCTACCAATGATCCCAATCTGTCTCTGTAAGCTGGGGCTTTGATATACCACCAGAGCGGGAACGAAGAAGAGGTTTATGGTCTCGTTTTGTTTTGTTCCTTTCTTAATATCTCTTTTAGTTTCTATCTATAACTTCATCACTGATGAGAAGGCAGCTGCAGCCTGCAAAGCAGTCTTCATAGAGACCAGCAGTGTTTAAATCTGCCCTCACATTTGTTATACTTCCTTGCTGCAGCAGATTGAAGCCACAGCCTCGACAACAAAGGGCTTTCTGCCCATTTTCAAGCCCAGGCACTGCCTCCCCCTTTCTCTGCTGCCTGCCCGGCTCTCATGGGCCAATGATAGATTGCTCTCTCTCTCGCTGCCTTTGTGCTGGGAAATTGCTTTGTTTTGTTAACAGTCTGCCTCTGTTCCAACACCGACAGCAGAGATAGCGAGCTTCCTTTCTTCGCTTATCTGCAGAATATATTTGAGATCGTCTTGAAATGAATTACAGCTGAATGTGTAGAGTTGGACATCAAGTGAAACTATACAACATCTTCAAAACAGAGATGAAGAGGAAAGTGGATCTGCATTAATCTATAAGAAAATCATACATTACAGATTATGGTGAAATTATTAAAAATTTATAAATAACTGGAAGAGCAACACAGGACAGATCCTGCTTTTAGGAAGGCCAGATATGTTAGTAGAAAAAAAAATAATAAATTAATAAAAGTTTTCAATTTGAAACATAAGGAATGATGCAGAGTTTTAGCAAAGGGAAATAATATCCAAAACAACCAAAACAGAAATGCCTGCATGTTTATTATAGCTGCATGTGTAAATCTATTTTATATTATCATATGTACTCTATGAACCTTCACAAATGCTGCTCATAGTGATGTGAGAAACTAGCTGTTTCCATTACCCCCCGAATTACACAAAACCTAAATGTCGCAATAAAAACTGGTAATGGAAATGTTTCAGAAACACTGACGAGATTTAAACCATCCTTAAGTGCGACCACATAATGGTGAATGTACTTGGCAGCAACATAAATATATAAATAAAAATAACTCACTAATAAATATAAGTCGCTCAACATAGCGACTTTGTCACTATATTTATTTTTAGACCCCTCTAGTGACTTTTCTTCACAAAAGCTACAAATCTAGTGACTTTTTCTGGTATTATTGGAGACTTTTGGCGACTGACATGAAAGAACTTATAGTTTACTTTTTTCAGTGAGGAGTGGGTGCTGCACAGGCCCCTTCCCTGTCCAAAAACACTCATAAGACGCATGGTCCTCACGCAGCAGCAGCTCCCAGCTGCATTCAGAGCAGGAGTTGCAAACTCCTAATTAAAAAAAACATACTACACCTAATAAATCTGAACTTAAAAACAAAAAATTTTAACTGCAAAATTTATTTTTTATTTATTTATTTATTTTACATTTTTAGGTTGTGTTTTCGTCAATTTTTACCTTTCCGACAACATTCCTGTCCAAGGCAGCTTTCATTACAACTAAATGTACCAGGTTTACTATGCAAATTATGTGATGACGTCATTTAGTGACTTCTAGTGACTTTTAGGACACCTAATAGCTACTTTTCTTAGTTTTCTTAGGAGTTGGTAACCGTGCCAGGTACAGTGAGCTCGATGATGAACACCATCTTCAGAGAAGGGGACGAGTGTATAATATCAGGTCTGAGGGAGGTGGTTGCAATCTCAGGGGGTAAAGCAAGTTACCAGTCTATATCCACAAACATTTTCCAGTGTTACATACACAGGAACATCCATGCATTCATCCATCCACATAGGGCAGCTGCTTGGGGCTGCTTTTTCCCCTTCACGGACAAAAGTGTTTAAAACTTTGAGCGGGCAGGTTGTTCTGTCAAAGCATACTGTCTTGTCAAAACGTGCTACCTAAGCTGAAATTGTAGGTTTATCTGTATATCAGAACGGAACACTGTGCATATTTTTAATACAATTGACAGTTTTGCGCAAAAAAACTTTGAATAAATGTAT
The DNA here is from genome assembly GCA_037177495.1 of Rhadinocentrus ornatus. Lineage (NCBI taxonomy): Eukaryota > Metazoa > Chordata > Actinopteri > Atheriniformes > Melanotaeniidae > Rhadinocentrus > Rhadinocentrus ornatus. The sequence goes on along the minus strand of JBAMHW010000007.1, from coordinate 7,206,742 downwards.
GTCGCTACAATGTCTTGACACTATAATAATGCTTACAAAGAATCGTACAAAGAAATGTAAGACAAAACAGTCAAGGAATGATCAGTTTCTCTGCTATAATATAAGATGTTTTAAATCAAGAAACTGGTCAGAAAAGGGTTACAGGACTTGCACACTGGGTTCTTTTAGCTAGGGAATGGACTGTTAGTCTGTAGCTTGAAATATTTTACCTTAGTTTATCCCACCAACATATTTTTGCACAGCATTATCTTACAAGTTTGTGTCTGCAAACAGCTGCAGGCTGAGTCTGAGTCTTTTCTTTTAAATAGAACTTACAGTTAAGGCTGGCTTGGGTGATCTTTATTTTTTTATTTATTTATTTTATTTTATTTTTTTCCCTCACCCTGGCTTGGGTGATCTTTAGCTGCCCATTAGGTTTTGCTATAGGCTGAGGCTGGTGGGTGACATCTATAATTCACTGAACTACATTTTACACTCCATGTTCAAATATACAAAATTGTTTTGTCATGACTTTGTTTTTTCATCTCATTTCCTCAGCAGGTGTCACAGGTCTCGAGTTAAAATGCTTGTTGACCCCTCTTTCTTGTCTTCTCCACCCCCAACCAGTCGAGGCAGATGGCTGTGCTTCCCATGGTTGTGCTGGAGTTTTTTCCTCTTCACTGTCACCTGCTGCCTTATGCAGCTGCCCTATGCATGCTCAGGATGGGGTATTAAGTCAGAGACTTGATTTAATCCATTGGTGTCCTTTGCTCAGCAATGATTTCTATGAATTGGCTTTATATAAACACAATACATTTACCTGGACTAATGTAGATTATACAATCCCTTTGAGTTAATTGGGTTATAATTAGATTACAGTGATTTGAATTGGACTGCATCTTAAGGGCCTTGAGATGACTTTTTTTGTGGATTGAGGCTGTATAAATGAAGCTGAGCTGAATCAAATTGATTACAGATGGTCAGTTCTTAGCAACATTCTGGTCCACGTCGCCCCCTGAAGCATCAGGGGGGAGCCCGAGGCCCCAAAGGCCCAGCACAGGGCCCAGGACAGCCAAAGTAGACAGAGCAACGGCCCCACTCAGCCCAGGGAAGAGGGGCCCCCCGACCGGAGCCCCCCGGCGCGACGGGGCAGGGGCACCGGTCTGCCCAGGGCACGGGGCACTGCAGAGTAGGCACCCCACAAATACCCACAAAGGCAACCCATCCCCTCCGGCAGAGCCCCGCCCAGGAACCCGACCGCCCCAGACAAAACCACCGTGAGCCACGTCAATTCAACACCAAGGCTAGGTACCTCAGGGACAGGAACATGTCCGCAGGTCCCCCTTCCCCGCCCCCCGACCCTCTCCACATTCAGACACCTACACACATCCTCCTCGGGGTCTAACCAGCCCCCTCAGGGCAAACGGTGCCCAGCAGCACCCCACCAGTAGCAAACCTCCACCTTCCGCGGCCCCGAGCACGTCCCAGGACACTGACACAAGGGCGTAGGAAGACCCCCGCCCCCCTGTCTGAGTTGTGTGTGCATTAGTGTGGGCTGTTTATAACGCAATTAAAAACTCGAAGGCTGCCATGAGGTGAATTTTTTTACATTATATAGGTGGTGGTGGGTCTCTGCTTTCAAGCAGCAGGACCCCCTCAGGACTCCCTCAGTGTGTGTGAGTGTGTGTGTTATATGTGTAGTGTTGTGGTAATGTCTAAAGTGCAAATAAAATCGGGGAAAGATATCACAATGGGAGGGGGTGGGGAAAGGGCCACCTTGGTGGCTCCTGTCTGCCCACCCAGGGCCCGTGTGCCCATCCCCACGAGGCCCTAAATGTTTATTGTTACGCTACCAAACAGAAAAATCTCAGTTTTGTCTTTATTTAAATGTAGAAAATTCTCTCTCATTCAGGTGTTTCTTTGCTCCAGACATTGATACAGTTAGTATTGTTATTGTTGGGCCAAGGACTGACCCCTGGGGGACTCCACAGTAATAATGAGAAATTCTTAAATACAAACATACATTAACAACCTACTAATAACATAACAAAAGGTTTTGCTATTACCAAACAAACAGGAAAACAAACCAGTTAAAAATTATTTCCTCAAAGCTCCAATGCCATTCTCTACAATAAAGAGGGTGAATTAGAAAGTTTATTTTTGTCAGTGCTATTATTTCATGCCCTTTTCTAATCGTTCCCTCGTAACATAAATTTTAAACATATTGTCACAGTTCTGCTGCTTGTGTTTTTTTCCTGAGCCTTAGGTGGCTGATTTTACCTCAGCTCCCAGACTTCCTCCATCTGCTATTCCTCTTTGCAACGCTCGTCTACCTGCCTGCTCGCCCCACTACCTGCTTGGGAACCATAGCAGCTACCTCCACGTCTATCAAGACAAGCCAACCACTAGAGAGTGGATTGTTGGAATTTTCTGCTTGACCGGAACTACCACAAATTATTCTCCTTTCCTCCCAGAGATCCGAATACCTGGAACCCCTTGTTCTGAATGCTGAATTACCTATGAACAACTCAACTTAAACTGTTTTCAGCTCTCACGTCTGCTATTAGGCTCCTTACTTCCATTTTTTTGTGACAGCTAGACCCTAGCCATGAGAGATATTGGTTTTGTTAACTCAGGAAACAGAAAAAAGTTAATTTAGTGAAGGTGTTATGCCAATATCGCTGAAATGCACAAACCTTCAAAATAAATGTATTGTTTTATGGTACTCTTTCACCTGTTGATATGCCTTAAAATGTTTTGGACCCGTTTTATGCACAACTTCTTTTGTCATTTAAGATTACATTTGATTCATCACAAGCTCTGAGAATACACATAGGATGCTTGAAAAAAAAATAAAATAAACAACGTACAATAAGAGAGAATAACAGTACATAAATTGAAAGCTTGTCTCTGAAATTCTCTAACAGGAAAACAGAGAAGTACAGAAACTTGCATTGATTTCCAACATGTCACTTGAAAACACATGCTGACAAATGGGACAGGCTTCCAAACACATACTAGTAGTTTTGTGGTGTAGTCAGGGTCAGACTTCAGTTAATGCTGTAGTGGACCAAAGGTTTGGAAAAGGTAATGTCTGGAATTTAACTGTTTGTTGTGAAAACTTATGTCTACAGTAAAAAATATTAATGTTGTAGAAAAATACTTAAGATTGACAATTGATTACTAAAAGAATTTGCTATGAGTCTTTATGGCCCCATAAAGCTCAACATTGTTAATTTTGCTTGACCCAATGACCTGAATCCTGTACAGGTGTAAAAATTATGACAATGTGTTACAAGATAAACATGAATATTAGTAATTATCTTCTCTTTGGGAGCTAGTGTGTTTAACTCTACAATTGTACTTTAAAAAGTAAAAACTTTTACCTGTAAAAATGTCCAAGGCAGGCCTGCTATCTGGCAATTCCTGTTGATTCCTGTTCAGTCTTAAATAGAGCAAACAAATACATCACTCACAGGACAACATGTTATAAATTATTCTCTTAACTAAGGATAAGTGACTGCTTGTCTGTGTCATTTCAGAGATCCACAACCTCCGAACATGCCACATGTGCAGCCAGTAACTGGATTGGCATATTCACAGAACAATTATGACAAGTTGCTTTGGGCCTTTTGTACAAATTCTTTTGCAGAGTAGGGAAGGGGTGAGGTGTCCAGAGTTCCTTGGACACGTACTATTTACAGTGTTGACTTTTCACATGCAACTGTACCGACGTAAGCTACTGAATAGCCCTCTGCTTCAGGAGTCACCATGCACAATTTTCATTGAAAAAAAAAGGTATGGTATATTATATCACAAATATATGTTACATTGGTCCATTTTGTAGTTACATTTAATTAGAAATAAAATCTTAACACTGTGGAAAAAAAAATAAAAGTTTATTTGTTAACAGCTTTGTAAAGCATCCATGCTCCTTTCAAGTTGGCCATTTTGAAGTATGTTTCCCTTAAGATTTCTGTACAATTGTCTATGAGTTATATAATGCCTTAACATAGCATTTTGTTTAAAATACCTTGTACAATTTCAGTATCTACATTACTTTAGCAATATAAAAAATTTATTTAAATTTTTTCTTCTTTATTTATATGGCCATTTTCTTTTATATTTTACCCATGACTGGTCAGCATCTTCAGAGAGTGATGGTTCTTCGACCCATCATTGCCTGTAGAAGGTTTAACTTATTAGAAAATTTAAGGGTTTTCTCCATCTATTTTTTGATGAGGTAAAACTGTATGGGAAAACACTTGACAGGATTTAGTCTTATTTTTAAAAGGAATGACTGTAGAATGTAATCTCGTTTTTCCAGATATTTTTTTCCCCAAGCAGTCCTGGAAAATATCTGTAGAAGATTAATATCAGAGATTAGACCGTGTTGCAATCTTAGGAAAAGACAGACATAATCTCACATATTATTATACTGTAATTTAGATGTGATCACAAAATGAGTGAAAACAGTGTCATTAGACACTAATGCCATTGTGTAACAAACCTTGCCATTTTCTGTTCGATGGTGCTATTATTCTGTTGTTGAGATCCTTGTTCTCCAGTCTACCACTGGTCTGCAGAGTCTCATTATTTTTAAAAAAAAGTAAAACCACTCTCACAAGGCTACATTTGCGTAACAAATTTATAAAATATGGTGTTAAGATGCTTTTTCTTATTACAGCAAATTAACAATGACAACGGCAACAATTCTCACTGTCTAGCTTATCAGACAGGGCATTCTGCAGCAGGGTCACCACCTGCTGCACAGTATCCTGCAGCGCTCCCTGTCATTGTGGGTCAACATCACAAACTAACATTAGTATGTAGGTTTGGTTACTAGACAATTATTTTGAAGCAATCAAAACAAAGCAAAAACTAACAATTAAAACATTGTTATGGTAATGGATAAATAGCTATGGCTCATGCTAACACTGAGCTTTTGGCCAAATCTTTAAAAATGTAAGTGATGTATGTGAGTCAACATTATTTTCACAATACATTATAGCTGTTCCATAACCATTTTGTAATGCATTATTGACATGTGTTGACAACACTTTAACATTACCTTTTTTACATTACCTCTGTTAGTCTGTTACTCTGTAAAGTGACTGCTATCACATGGCTGCGCTCCGCCAACCGGGTTGCATGGAGCAAATATACAAGCCTGCGCTGGTTTTCGCCCTTCAGATGCGTGCTGGAAAGCCAGGTGACAGCGCTGCTGTAGAAACCGTGAGCCCGGAGCCGTGTAGTGTTGCCGTGTGCAGTACAATGAATGGAATTGGTGAGTCTCTATGTTGTTGGCATGTTTATGGTAGCAGCTAACGCTAATGGGGTTGTCGCTAGCATTGGTGGCTAATGCTAGCCCACTGACATTGATCTTCTATGTAGGAGTTTATGGAAAATAGACTATTGTTTATTTCTATACATTTTTTAATCAATATTTTATTTCAACATGTTACATGCTACTGAGGCAGTTTTTTGCCTCTTTATCATAGAATCAAGTAATGATTCTGACCTGACAGAATCATTAGGTTCAAAATAGATAAAAAATTCCACATTCAATCTATGAAGCTGATTCTACACTATCAGTTTTCACTTTAAAACAGTTTTTACCTGAACCACAATTTCTCATGTCTTTTTTTATCCCTCAATCGCAAAGTGAGATGAGTGCTGCTCTAATATTCATCACTGTACTGAAGTATAAATGCTTATTTTACGCTTTTTGGAAGTTTTTAACCGGTTCAGTCTCACTGATTCATGGTGATTTATGGTGTGTATA
>JBAMHW010000007.1:7188523-7200878 GCA_037177495.1 Rhadinocentrus ornatus | reverse complement strand
AATGCAAGATTAATAATATATATATATATATATATTATTAATCTTGCATTTTAAGTTTTGTTTTTTTTTTATTTTTAGGTTCTTTCACCCATTTTCAAGTTAATGTGATTTTGTTGTAAATACACTTTTCCTTTATACTCTGTCTGTTCTTCTTACTGTGTTGGTGTGGCCGGGAATCAGGATAAAACCTTTTCATTTCATAAATATCCGTTACACTGTCTCCTGATTTTTGGGACGTGGAATTGAGCGCTCTTTATGTTGTACTCCTATCCAGTCCTAAAATGTTAAACACCCATGATACTAATCACTAAGATAAATTCAGAATTTCGTGTATGTGCTGAACAGGTTTTTCAGCAGGTAAATTTCTGGTGTTTGACCAGCCACAGATCCATCAACTCCTCACCCAGCACATGCTTCCATCCCTTTTCCTAACATCCAAACTTTTGAACCTTCATCACAACACTGCTGCCTGAAGATTAAAACAAGAAAATTGCAGCTTATATGAAATGCAGCAGAGAGACATTCAATTAATAAAGTAAATAAATGGCTTCATTAAAATTAAAAATGAAAGAAATATGAAGCAATATTTCACTTGAGCCTTGCCAAGAGAGCAGTGGCTGAATGTACCTCAAGCAATTATTCCAATGTTTCATTTTTAACAGTTAACTGGAGATTTTCTTCAGATCTTTCAAAGTCTTTTCAATTTTTCTTTTTTTGTGTGTGTGATAATCAAATATTAGGTCTGAAAAGCAGATAAAAGTACTGGTTTAATTCTGGTCCTCAAATATCTGCAGACTTCTTCAAATGTGTCCTCATTCTTATAAAATCCCATTGAAATCCAGTGGTCAGACTTGATGGTGCACTGCAAACACTGTCAGCACTGGTTGTTAAACATCTTTTGTTTGGCTGTGGCTGCTTTCACAGCTAGACCTGTTCAGGACTTCCAGATATGCTGCTCAAATAGTGCCCAGACCCTCTCCTGTGTTTAATCTGATGTAAAAATCTCACACTGACTGTAAGATCTGCCCTGGAAGAAATTTTATCCAATCCACTGACATGTGCATGTATCAGTATATGTTTAAACCCCAACAAAAAAGCGATAAACCACAAACATGGAATAAAGACCATTGATGTTTAGATTAGTGATATTTTATAAATATATTCATTTTTGTATAGGCCATCTATATTTTGATACAAAAAGAAAACACAAGATGCTGTCTTTCCAGTCAAAGGTTTGGACACAAACGAGCATTATAGATGTATTTGTGTTTACCTTTTTCTTAGGAAGGGAATCTAATTTTTTTCCAGGAGAACAGACAACTTTAGTTTATTTCTTCGGTCTTTAGTTCACCCTGAATTTCTTCCTGGCAGGCTGTAAATAACAATGCCTCTATTTTACTATAAACCTTGCCTTTTCCTTTAGTTTTACTTCCCCCTCTCATCCCCATACCCTCTCATAGATATAAATGTTTTTTTGTCACCTTAAAAAGTGTTTTTTTTGTTAAAGCTACATCAAAAAGGACTCGTTACATCACTGTTTTGTCGAAGCCCAGAGTATGCTATGGTTAAGTTCTTCTGTTAAATTAAATAGTTGTATGTGCACGTGTGAATCTGAATGGTGTTTGTGTGTGTTTACATGTGTAAAACAGTAACACACCCAGTAAATCATTCAAACTGAGAGACATAAAGAGAGGGAATGAATTGTTTGAGTGTGTGAGAGTGAAAGGTGGTGTTTGGAGTGACAATAGTATCTGACAGTTTAGCCCCACAATGTTTAAAAATGATGGCCTCTGTGTCGCTGGCTGCTGGCTCAGTATCTTATCTTTCACTCTCATACATACCAATGTGGCGGCCATTTTCATTCAGGTCCTGTGCCAGATTCAAGGGCAAACATGCCCATGCAGAGGAGGGAAAATAATTAACTCCAAAAAGTGCAGAGACTGGATGCAGCTGAGTGCATTTAATGAGTATTTATACCATCTAACTGAATGTAGAGTGTGAAATGAATGCAGGTATATATATTTTTTTAAAACCTGCTTCTTCGACTAATGTAAATGCAGAGCTTGGCTCACCGTGACAGTACAGGGCAGCTCTCGTCAAAGGTTTTCAGCACATTTCTCATCAGAGGAACCATGAAAGTAAAATCAGAAATATTTTGCTTTCATTTTTAAAGGTTCTAAAATTTAATTGGCAGGAAAAAGATGAATGAATAGTGAGATCTAACCAGGATGACCTGAGTCAAACATGCAATAGGAAGGTTATATTTGACACTAATCATTGCCCGTCTCTTCCCGCTTGCCGATTCATTAGCAGTTTCACTTTCACTTCACCAGTGTTGCCCACGTGATTCTCGGAGATGTCACTCTGTTACAGCATGTTTAGATGTTCCTTTATAAAGTCTCTTCTTGGTTCTATCTTGTAGCTTGAGTTCCGGTCAGTAGATTTTATAACTTAATTTTTCTCCATGTATTTCCTATGGCCATTTCTTTGTAAATAAACACAAAAGGTGCAACAAAATTAGGATGAAACCTTCACTAACCAACAGAAAAACAAAAAACAGGATACACAGGCAGAGATGATTGACAAACAGCAAAGCGAGATTCACAAAGCACTTATGCCACAGAGCGGTCTTTGAGGTGGAAGACTTCCCAATCTCCTCAGCTACACATGAACAAGGTGGTCCTGAACTGTATCACTCTGAGCCATTAGTGCTGTTACGCTGGTCTGTCAATAGCTCCAGCAGCATCTGGAAAGTTGTGGAGACTCTTGGCAGGATGTGGCAGCTGCAGGAAGTGCAAGTGAAAGAAGAGAAGTCTGAAACTAGCAAATCTACACCAGATGAGTTCACATCCCTTCATATGCGATAGTGGGTGTGGTTTTCTATGCCTGCTAGGTGAGGACCCATCTATCTGCATCTGGAGGGAGGGGGCTGTGTTTTTTTTTTTTTTGTTTTTTTTTTTATATTCTCGTGATGTAGATAACCTCTCTACGTCTGGACCTGGTTTTATCCTGTAGAGGGCGTTATGAAACATTTTTTTTTGTCCCAAAATCCTTTTTTTAAAATAAAATTTTAAAAATACAAATTTTATCAACAGTATATGTAGTTGTCATTACAATTAAATAAAATTGTGTTTACAGCTCAAAAAATATAATTTTGGGTAAACTACCCCTTTAAAGACAAGCTTTAAATTTACTGCTTTTATCTATGTTCCAACCCTCGTGGTCTTGAGAAAAGCAGTCAGCTCTGGTGGTTCAGGCATCTGATTAGTAGAGCTTCTACCTCTGAGGTTTTCCATGCATGTCTTATTGGGAGGAGATCCCATGGCAGACACAGAGGAAGAATTCCTCTGTGTCTGCCATTCTGGAAATTTTCATTCTGGAAATTTCCTGGAATTCTCCAAGAGGAGCTGGATAATGTCAGTGGGGACAGGGATTTTTTTTTTTTTTTTTTTACAGAAAAGGTTTTATTTATTTACCTCGTTTCTGTAACTACTTTGATATTTTAATATCAAATATAAAAAATGGAATTAGTGATTTTTTTTTTATTTAATTTTTATTTTATTTTAGAATATAAACATTTCTTTGAATGTTTGGTACCAAGACGTTTGTTGCAAGTTCACATAGTGTTGCTGGCTGACAGGTGTTTGTTACGACCCACTTGGTTATTTCTAGGGACGAGGGTCGAAAACCAACACAGCCGGAAAAACTTGAAACTATAACACTTATTTTATTTACAAACCCAGGTTCAACTACTCAAACAAAATACAACAAAAGGTGTCCTAAGGTAGGTTATAGTGTCCAGTATCAAAGGAAAACAGAAAATCAATAAACAAAAAGGTGTCCTTAATTATGGTCTGTTAAATATATCAATTAACATTAACTATTACAAATAAACAATTTACTCTTATAATTAACAAAAGGAAACTTAACCCAATTAACAGATACAAAAGCCTACTTAACTTAAATCTTCTCTAAAAATGTATAAACTCAATCTTATTCAAATAAACAGAATTTACAAAACAAAATGGCTACTCACAAACGGTGAGAGCTTCTCTGCTCAATACTAAACACCAAGGCACAATAGTGCACACAACAAAGGGAACTGTACAGCAAATCTCCAAACCACAAGGGTATTCTAACTCACAAATCTCCAAACAAACCAGCGATCACTCTTGCTACACCCAGACTGGCACATTGTGTTCCTGACAGACCACAGCTGCCCTGATTGGAGTTGCCTCCAATCTTTTGAAGCTCCCTGCGTGTCCTCATTGGTTGCTGGGGAGGAAGTGCTGGGCGGACGGCGGCCAACCACCGTGGAGAGGCTGTATGGGCGGTGTCAACGGGGTTTCCATCCAATCGTCATGTAGTAATCAGGTAGCAACATTTACAAAATACTAGTCCACAGTCTGCAGGCCTTGGGACGTAACAGACAGCTTGCTTGACATGTAGATATCTAGTTCATTGTAGCCTCCCTTCATGTTGCTAGCCTTGCTTTGTGGCACTCCAGCAGACCATTAAACTAGTCTGAGACAGTCTTTCTCTTGCCACCTGTTTTCTTTCCTGTACACTAGTGTTAACGTGTATGAAAGATCTTCTGCTGTATGAATAACTGAATCATTTGATCTGTGTAACTTCAGACCCTAAAGTTAACATAAATCAGAGAAAACTGCACAGTTACTTTCTAATAAATTATGGGCAGCTGTTCTTGTCTCAACATGAACTATACTGATTAAAGTCGGATTTACTCTATTTGTTTTTTAAAGTTGTCCTTTTTCAGACTCTAAATCACATTAAAATTTTCCAAACTGAATGGTGCTGACATGAATTCTCTGAGGTAATGATCATCCATCATAAGCATCTTATTCCAGCTGAGAAATGACCGTAACTTGAAACATCTGGATATGCAAATCACTAACTGCTGCTTTGACATTAAATGAGGTTGCAGTGCGTATACAGAACAAGCCATTCAGACTCTGAACAGTGTTTCTCCCTCTTATTGGCTGTTTGGCCAGTTAAACAACATTCATGGTCCAGGCTGAGGCTAATGGGCTGGCAGACACTCATCTGCCATAAACACAAATTTAAAAATATGCATTCATTCAAACGTACCCTAACTTGTTCATGTGAATGTAGCAGCTATGATGCTGGTTCATAGAAAATAATTATGAAGCCAAGAAGTTTGGCATTTGGTTGCCATTCCTTATTTTCTGGCCAAAAAGTGAATTCATTTGTAAAAGAGAGTGATTACTAAAGTTTTTACCATAAACATGTAGTATCTTTTTGTTTGTAACAGCATATTATCCTGCAGATCTTAGATGTCTCCCTGCTGCAATAGGGAGCCGCTCTGTTGCTCTGACACTTGCACATTCTGTGTTTCCTGACTTGCTAACGCTAGTCAGGACACTTCGCGGCGGTATCTGCAACACCACTCTTCTCTTGATTTCTCGGACTCCTGTGTGACTCACCACATCCTGGCAAAGTCACTAACACAGAACTAACTGCTGCTACACCAACAGCTTCAGGAGCTAACATGCGGTTTACTCTCGCTTCTGGTGGGATTCACCTCTGGTCTGTCCTCGCCTGGGTTCTCCATTTATCCATCTTTCTACCAGTGTCCGGGATCCTTCAGTACTGGGAGGCAGAGCTCTTCCGACTCCGTTTCCAGCAGGCTGGGCTGTCTCCATCTGTGCTTCACCTCCACACGGAGCATGCTGTTTTTCCTTGGCAGAGATGTATCCACCGGGGCTCTCATTGGAATTACCAATTGGACAACTCAAACGAGATAAAGTCCATTTGGTACACATCCAGACCCCCTTATCGGAATACCGGTCGGGCTGTTGATCACAGTGTGTTAGCCAGCCTAGCTAGGTCGGCTGGCCGTACTGTCATCTCCAACACCGCCGTCAGTTTCGGTCTGCTGGATATCCGCTCACTAACTGATGAGGGGCATCTTGTCCAGGATCTCCTCGTTGACCGTGAGCTGTATTCTTTTGTGTTTAACTGAAACTTAGCAACAGCCAAATGATAATGTTTCTCTGAATGAAGCTAACCCACCTGGGTTTGTTTACAACTGCAAACCACGTGACTCTGGCCGGGGAGGAGGTCTCGCACTGTTCTCCCTCGAGAAGTGGAGAATCTCGCCGGTTTCTATCCCTGCCTATCTCTCCTTTGAGTCTATGGTCTCAGTGCTGCCTGGCCCTGTTTCCACAATTGTGGCAGCAGTTTACTGTCCACCTAAGCCTAACAAGGAGTTCATAAATTAATTTTCTATGTTTCTGGCTGAGCTCTCTTTACGCTCACCCAATATAACAATTCTCTGTGATTTTAATATTCACATGGATAATGTAAATAATACTCTCACCAGGGATTTTACATTTTGTCTTAACAGTTTTGGCTTCCAACAGTTTACTGTTCCAACCCATTCAAAAGGACATACTCTTGATTTAATTTGCTGTTCGGGTGTAATTCCCACAGGTTGCAAAGTTGATGAACTTCCCTTCTCTGATTACATGTTGATTTCTTTTGATGTTAGTCTAGTTCTCTCAAAGAACAAGCCCTCTCGAGACATATCTTTCCGCAATATTAAGGACATTAACCTGGACACTCTCTCAACCGATATTTACTCTCTACTCCACCCTGACAGTCTCTTCAGTCCTGACAAATTTGTTTCCTATTACAACAATAATCTTCTTAAAAATCTAGCTCCCCTAAAACCAGATCAGTCATTCGCTCTTCACCCTGGTTTACCCCCGCTCTCAATATTTTGCCCTCTCCTTTCCTGCTTTCACTCCTCCCCCCGTCTCTGCCATCCCCTAATTAATAAGGCAATCCTAATCATCCACCTGTCGATTAGACCCCCTCCCACCCATCCTTGTGAAAGCGTCTGCGTCCTCACTGGCACCTCTCATTACCCACATTATTCACTTCTCCCTCACCACTTAAGAAACCTGGGTTGGATCCCAACAATCTCAACAACCTCCGTCTCATCTCCAATCTCCCGTTTATTTAAAACATCCTGGAAAAAGCAGTTATCTCTAAGCTCTAAGCCCATCTTTCCCACAACAATCTGTATGAACATTTTCAATCTGGTTTCCGCCCACTCCACAGCACTGAATCCTCCTGGCAGCTGATGCCGGTCCATTCTCATCCTCCTTGATCTGAGTGCAGCCTTTGACACCATTTCCCACTCCATCCTCCTGGCTAGACTCTCCTCCATTGGCATCACCCACACACCCCTCAACTGGTTCAAATCATACCTCTCTGGCCGCACTCAATTCATCCAGCTGAAAACATTTACTGCCAGTCACTCCCAGCCACCACAGATGTGCAGTCATAGAGTCATGCAGTTTCATTGCTATGTGGATGACACCCTGCTCTACCTCTCCACCAAACCAAACTCTACTCTCCCACCATTCTCCCTCACATTTTGTCTTCAAGAAATTAAGTCTGGTTCACCACAAACCTTCTTAAATTAAACAGCAGCAAAACAGAAATGTTTTTAATAGGCACTAAATCCACCCTCTCCAAATCAGACAATTTTTCCATTCCCATTGATGACTCTTCCACTTCATCTTCTCCTCAGGTAAAGAATCTGGGTATCATCCTCGACTCGATCTTTTAGAGCACATATCAATAATATAACTCGGTCAGCATATTTTCACCTTCATAATATTAACCGCCTCCGCTCCTGCCTCACCCCTCACACCGCCGCCATACTTGTCCACAGTCTTGTCACTTCACGTCTCGATTATTGTAACTCCCTTCGGTTCGATCTTCCCCAAAAAACACTTCATAAACATCAACTGGTTCAGAATGCAGCAGCCCGGGTCATCACAAGAACCCCATCCACCCATATCATCACCCCTGTTTTGAAGCAGCTCCACTGGCTCCCTGTCACCTACTACATCCACTAGAAAATCCTGCTGTTCCCCTACAATACCATCCATAACCTCGTTCCTCCCTACCTCTCTGACCTCCTCCATGTCGCCATACCAGTTCGTTCCCTCAGATCCTCCTCCTCCATCCACCTCACTGTTCCCCTGCCCGCCTTGTTCCAGCTGCCCTGTTCCTCATCTGTGGAACTCACTCCCCCTAAACTCCGTAACTTTGACTCAATACAACTGTTTAAAGCTAAACTCAAAACATCCGTTCAAACTGGCATACTCACCGTAATATTACACACTGCTTTAATAATTATTTTATACATCCTTTTATTTATGAGTTTATTTATTGATTTGTTTTGTTCTTGTGTTTTATCCTGTAAGTTGACCTTGAATGTCAAGAAAGGTGCCCACAAATAAAATGTATTATTATTATTATTATTATTATTATTATTATTATTATTATTATTATTATCATTATTATTATTATTATTATCATTATTATTATTATCATCAGAGATCCATTTAATTTGAATTACGTGTGTTGCACCAGGGAGACATTAAAAAGACCTGCAGAATAGTGTGCCTTGAGGACCAGGGTTAGCAATCAGTGCTCTACAGGAAGGGCCAGAGCTGTCTCTATTTTCTAAGGCAGCTGAGGACCTTCAACATCTGTCAGACGAGGCTCAGGATATTTTATGAGTCTGTGGTGGCCAGTGCCTTTCTTTATGCTGTTGTGTGCTGGGGCAGCAGGCTGAAAGTGACGGACACCAACAGGCTCAATAAAATTATCCAGAAGGCTGGTTATGTTGTTGGAAATGAGCTGGACTTGCTGAACTTCCCATTGTTCAGAGTATCAGAGTTGTAAGAGACAAAGCAGGTCATCTGATGGAAAGTGGCATAATAGCAGCATATCCAAACACATTGACTTAATGGGGGAAAATATGTAGAGTCAAACTACACTTTTAAACTTTTAAAGCTTTTTAAAGTTTTTATTTATTTAGTTATTTTTTGAATGCATAACTTTAAGAAATGATTTGTGATATCTTGCTGGAATGAATTGGATATAATAAAATTGAAGTTCAAATGCTTAGTGGTTTTTCATTGTGCAGAAGCACAATACAGGACAAATATCTATAAAGTTATTGTGTACACATAGAAGAGCAGGAGCCTACAGTCTTAGCCGAAGTCGCTTAGTTTGAGCGGGGGAAAGGGTCTTTGTTTCATTGTCTGAGACTTTTTTTCAGGCTACTTGCATTCTAAAATGTAACATTGGTGTTAATAGAATATGTTTAATGGATATAACTTAATTTTAATCAGGTTGTTGATAATAATAATCTTAAATTATTTATCTAAACTGTGAAGGACAAAATGTTGAAAAAATTAATATACATAAGTTGAATTAGTCATAAGTGTAGGATTAACTTCCCACAAACCGAATCTCCTCCATATCTCTGTACAAGTTTTATGACCAAAAGAAAAATACTCTGCTTTCAACCAGATGGTAAAATGTTTATTTTAATCTGTTTCCCAGAACACCCCAACTATCTTCAAAAGGAGCAATCTCGAGTTGATTATATCCAAAATCGAGGTGTCAGTCTACATGGGAATACACAAACAACTTTTTTGATTTATCGACACTCAGATCCACTCAGATCAAAACTTTTCCTCCCAAAAGGCCCTTTCTCCAAGACTTTCACACACGTAAATAACAGATTACCATTAAAACCCCCAACTTAACTTTTGGCCTGGGACAGCTATGTTTCGTCAAGGTGTCAAAGAGGTAACTATTTTCTCTTCTAAACTGTATTTAGACCGAATGCTTAAACTGTATTAAATGTTTGATTCTTGTCATAATGAATGGTTTAAACTGGTCCCGCAGATCGAAAAACACAAATAGTAATTTCAGCGACATTTCTAGGAGCTTCTGTTAAAACGTTACAAATTAATATATTTTTTTACATGGGGTTTGAACGTGTCTTAGTGGCTGTTCGTCAAAGCTCGTTACTTTTGGTCCAATTAAACATTTTAAGACTTTCAGAAACTTTAAAGAAGCGTTTCAGCTAGAAATATGCCTAACTAAACTGAGAATGTCTTGCTTTAAATGTGAGCTTTCTTTACAGGTCTGGATTACAAAAAACTTTTCTTTTATCTGTGAAAATGGTATAAATGTGTTCAGGTTTCATGAATAATTCATTCTACTCAGTAATAATCCAAGGTTGTTGTTCCACTTTCAGCCAAGTTATTAATCTTTCTTTATAAAGTGTGTGTTATAATGCATTTTCTGTTGATTATGATGATGTTGATGTTGGGAAAATAACCTTTGAAACTCACATTTGATTTGATGCGTTTCTAGTCTGTTTTTGTAAATGGCTCTTCCCACACCTGAATCCTGTAGATTTTACAGTTTGGATGCATTTGATGGAGACTTTTACTTAAAATAACAAGTATCTTCCAGAATCCAGATTTCCAAGTTCCAGGTTTGGAAGCTGATTTTTTTTCTAATAAATTCACCTGAAACTTGAAAAGGACCCTTCCTCCACTCTGCTGTCTGACTTACAGTGGTACCCCCTGTCCACCTTTGATCCACCACACAGGTAATCCATCCGATTCATCAATAGTTTTCATATTTCATGATCTCATCTTCCGTTTGCTCTGTTTTCCTACTTGTAACTCTGAAATAGGTCTCCACCCAACATCTTGTGTTGAGAATCCCAACAAACTAAACAAATGAGCCATGGGGAAAAATAAATAATTCAAGCTCTCAATATCTAAATGTACTTAGAGGAGGGAATTTCCTGTGCTTTTGTCAGGATGCACACATTTCTTAAAGCTATTCTATCTTTACAAAAAAACTTTTTTTTTCTAAACAATATTGGTTCCATCTCCATGTGAAGGTAGCCTAAAATGATAAAATATCGTAATTGTTTCAATTAGCCAATGTTCCTCTTATGTTACCCTTAAAATCTTTAGATAATTATTTTTGAGTACTGAAATATTAGACTCTTAGTTATTAGATTTGCTTAACTAACAAGATACACTTTTCAGTGGTTTGCATACAATACACATAAACACATATGCTTCTACAGCAAATAGTACATCCCTGTGTATTGCATGCTCTGTACTGTACATCTCATTTGTAAATTCCCTTGTGGTCGCTGTACAGCAGCAACCACAAGCTGTCAATCATAACCAGAACTGAGCAAACATGATCCCCCATCTTTATCGCTGACACTCTAACTTCGACAGTCTGAAACAGAAAAGCCCAAAGGGGAAAAAAAGGCAAGCAGCCACTAAGGTCACTATCACCATGGCCTGTCAGAAAGGTTTTATTCTTTGTTTGGCACAGAGGAGCTTGACTGACTGGTTGTGTTTCCATGCCTCATACTAAAATACATGCTAAGTAGTTTGATGCATGGTTACAGAGGACAGATGGTTCAGTGGCATTAATAATGATTTAGATCATGTGTTTATGAATTAAGTTTAAGAATGTAACTTTTTCACCAGTGACTGGAGCTTTTTTCAAGATAATGTCAGATTCTGGTTGTTCTGCTCTCCACCTTTTCTCTTCAATAATATATGAGCTGCTGATAACAATAAAATTAATAATAAGAATAAAATTATTATTATTATAATAATAATAATAATAAATAATAATAATCAACAGAGTTTTTGACATGTGCAATAACAATCTTTGTAATGAAAGTTGCACATTAAACCTTAAATGTAAAGATCTAATAACCATGCCAGACCTTGCGCTGCCAATCAAAAAATAAATAAAAACTGATCAAAACATTGTTCTCTATTCATCATACAGTTTTTAATTAGTTTCCAGTCAAGAGTTTCCTGTTTTTACTGATGTATTTGTATGAAATAGATTGATGGGTTAATGGAGAGGGGAGTTAGGTGTGAACTTGTGTGTGTTCTTGTACCTTTAAGAGAATTAAGTTATATCGTCCAGGACAGGTTAAATGTTAATCTTTTTAGATAACGTTAATGTTCTTTATGGTTAAAGTTATGAATAGTTCAGTCGTCAAATATGAGTGGTTTATCTTCTTCGTCTGTTGGTGTTTCTTTCCCAGTTTAGGAGTCATGCTTATGAGTCTTTTTTATTGCCACTGGTACCACCAGTCTCTGGATCTGGAAATCTGACATGATCTTATCTCTGGCAGATAACTTCTTTGATCAGGTCCACACTGCGCAGGTACTTAGCTTTACATTCAACCTCATTGCATTTCAGCTGCAGTTCATCACTGGAGGCCATGTTCCTGATGTAGTAAACCAAAAATGACGCCTTAAATAGTTATGAGGAAACCTCCACATAACATACCTAAAACAGAGAAGGTTTATAAAAGGTGACGAACTAAACCCCTTTAGGGAGGACTGGGGGTGTTGTTTGGGGGGGGGGGGAGGGGAGGGGGGGGGGGGGGGGGGGGGGGGGGGGGGGGGGGGGGGGGGGGGGGGGGGGGGGGGGG
>JBAMHW010000007.1:7103831-7119400 GCA_037177495.1 Rhadinocentrus ornatus | reverse complement strand
GCAGCCTCACAGCAAGAAAGTCACTTGTTCGAGCCTCAGCTGGGGGAGGTTCAAATGTAGGGGGCTGGTGGCCTTTCTGTGTGGAGTTTGCATGTTCTCCCCGTTTATGCGTGGGTTCTCTCAAGCTTCCTCCTACCGTCCAGGTTGGTTGGTGACCATGGTCTGAAACTTTAAATGATAGGGTTTACACTATGTCCTGCTCCAACACACCTGACTAAAATGAAATGGATCCCACAGCTTGTTGTTTATACACAATGACCCATTCATTTAAGTCAGGGACAGTATGTTGAGACAGGGAATCATCTAAAAGCTGCAGGACACTGGGCCTTAGAGGGATGGAGCTGAATTGTCCTGGTTTACATTATATCCTAATTTAATGTCTACAAATAGAAACATTCTTTCAGTTTTCCACTACATGATTTAAGCATTTTATAGCTCAATAAATCTCTGATTGAGCCTAAGAAGAAAAGGATATGGTAATTTTTTTAATTGCTTTTTTTATGATTTTGTATGAATGCATTGGATTTTGTTAAATCAACGTCTGATATTGTCTCATCAATCAAACTGAAATTGTGTTTTGACACTATGACAGCAGGTCGCATCAAATCATTGTCCACTGAACTGATGTGGTTTTGTATCAACCGTGTTATTTGCAATCTTACTATTGACCCAGTAATAACAATGATAATTTAAGAATGATTTAAAGCCCCACCACTAAACTTTGGTAGATATCACACTTTGGCGCCCCCTAAAAAAAAGAAAAATAATTCAGAATTCTTTGTACATCCCGTCTCTTCTCCAACTTCTCACCCGTCAGTCAAAGTCATCCCTTTTTCTCATTTTCTCTTTCTTTTCTTCTCTTTCTTCAATAATGTCCTCTTGGGTTTCTTTGCTGAATAACTATAGTATGTTTAAAACGGCCAGTGTGTTGATATTTAGTTGCTGGCATGTGACACAAAACGTTAAAGCAAAACATAGATATCATATCAGGCTGGAACACAAAATTGTAAAGTACGGTTTCTCAGCCTCGGGTCATTGCACGGAAGTGACAGCTATAGGAATGAACACGGTTAAAAGTATATTATCAAAACAAGTCAGAAGCATAGAGTTTTAAGGTCAGAAAGTTATGTAGTGTTGCTTTAAAAGTGATTCAGGTTATGATCAGCTTACAACTGGAAATTAATGTAGTAATGAAAAGATAATTATTGCTCTAAATTCTGACCTGGAAACATGTGGGAGTTCCTACTTAGTATCGTTGAACCTTGGCTGCAAGCTGACCAAATGCTGCTTACTATAAATTTCTTGGCTTTAATACAAGTAGTTTTTTCTAAGAAAAGACGAGGTTTGGAACAATTACCTGTGGAACTCCAACACAGATCCCTCAGATGAAGGCAGATGTTTGTGATATATCAACACTAAACCTCAGAAAATTTGTCTTTTACATTTCCTTCCTTTAGCAAGGTTAGCATGACTTATCTAATTGACTTTATGCATTTGACAAAACATGTAGGATCAGAATCATCTAAACATCTAGAGTAAAGTTAAACGAGGAAACACTTGCAGAAAGCAACATCCTGTTTTTCTGGAACTAAAAACAAACAAAGCTCATGGCCAGCTGATGAAATGCTCAATTTTGTCTTGGCGCCACTTGAAGTCAGTGTTGCCGACATTTAAAAAAAAAGCTTTTAAAAAATGTCACGTGCTTAAAATATTTACCCATAATTCTAGTACTTTTGCCCCAATATGTCATTTTAACTATTAAAACACACTAATAATATTGCAACTGTTATCAGTACTTTTTTTTGGGTTTGATTTGTCCAATATTACAAATAACTCATGTTTTTGCTCTAGGATGTAAACAACCTTGTTTTTTTGTTCTGAAATCATATCATTCAAATTACCCACATGTCCCCCTGGCCACATTAGGATAATGTTAATCAGTCAACACTGGCATTGCTTTCACACCCACACTGTAGATGAATCACTCTGTGGGCAAGAAAACTTCCATATGAAGACTCATGTAGTTTAATGACCTCCTTTGGTTTCTGTCACTCTATTTTCTTTCTGCTGACTCATAAGCTAAATCTTTAAATAATAACAGATATAGATGCACTGATGGGATTGGAGCAAGAAAGTAAAAAAATGTGTTACTCATATTAATTATAAATAGGCAAAACTTGCTCATCTATCTATTATCTGTGCCCAAATCATTAAGTTCAGAGCTGCAGGAGGATGGAATCTATCCAGCTGATGCTCATAATGCATGTTATTAAACTGTGGGAGGAAACAAAGAACACCTGAGAAAAACCCACACAAGCCTGTTGATAACATGTAAACTTGATGCAGAAGTCCTTTGATTAGATTTGAACCTTGCTGCTGTGAGGTGACATTACTGTTCCCAAAACACACTCAATGTGGTAAATAGAGAGCAGAAAAAATATCCATCCATACCTATTCTGTCATTTTTTGGAGATTGGGTTGCAAAGGCAAAAGGGTTCAGGAGGAAGACCCAAACATCCTTCTCCCCAGCAACATTCTTCACCGCCTGCATTCCCAGAAGATATTTAGTCTCTCCAGTAAGTTCTAGGTCTGCCCCCAGGATCACCTCCAAGTAGGACATGCATGGAAAACCTCCAAGAACAGGAACCAGGAAGCATCCTTCCATACAGAGGAACAGTGGCTTCCCACCAAGCTGCCTCCAGATATAGAAGCTAACCCTGATCTCTTTCCAAAGGAAGCTCCCTTTCAGCCACTTTATCCACAATCTCATTCTTTCGGTTATACCCTGATCTTGTGACCATAAGTGAGGGCTTAAATGTAGATGGAGCTGAGCTGAAAGGAAAAAAAATTTATTTACTGGTCTCTTTTCACTACAGCAGACCAGTGCATCACCATCATTACTGCTGGCAAAGCACCAGTCCATCAGTCAATCTCCCACTCCATCCTACCATCAGTCATGTACAAGAAAAAGAGATAATTAAACTCCTTCGCCTGAGGCAAAGACTCAACCAGGGGGGAGCCCTTCACCAGTTGAGAAGTACGGCTGCAGGTTAGTGGGGCTGACTTTGATCCCAGTAACTTCATACTTGGTCTGAGGATCTTGGTCAGGACCGTATAATCTTCAAAACGTAAGGACACAACCCTTATGTCCCCAGACCAGAGCCCCTTCCTCTCCTGTGCGGTGCCTCTCTGGCAAAGTTTGTTCCAGTGTGTTGGAAAGAGTGATTTTGCTGATTGTTGAAATTCAGCTTCAGGAGGATCACTGTGGGTTTCATCCAAGCTGTGGAGCAGTGGATGTTTTCCCTCAGAGAGTTGTTCATTGAATTATGAGCACACAGTCTGCAAGTATATTGTGCACTTTGTGACCTTGTCCTTAAGAGGATTCTGTGGTAGGTGCTGTGGGAATACGGGGTGCCTGAGTCAATGTTGCCAGCGGTTAGATCCCTGTATGTCCCTTGTATGTCCAAAGAGTTTGTCCACATTCTCGGCTTCAAGTTGAAGTCATTCCCAATGCATGTTGACTCCACTAAGACTGTTTCTTGTCACCAATCCTGTTTGTGGTGTTCATGGACAGGATTCCATGCATAAAAATAAGTGAACAGAAATTAAATTTATACATATCTGAATATTATTGTAACACCTAATATAAATCATCTGAAGACACACTCACATGGGTTTTTTTTCTGTTGATGTTATGTTAATTGCAACACAGAAACACTTCTGATACAACACAACAAATATCAGCTTTTTTTAGGCTTTGTAATTTTTTCCCTATGCAAAATATTACAAGTCAGTGTATGTCCCAAAGCTACTGACTATCAAGAGGATTTATAGGCGTTAAAAGAAAAATGAGGCATTTGGAGGATCTGTGGGAGATGATGCCTGTAGCCCTTCTACATTCATAGAGTATAATAACATTTAGATTCAGAGAAACTCCCTCTAAGAGCAGATTATGAACTGTCTTTAGACTTCACAAGAGACCAGTGGCCTCGATTAGCTCCAAATCCGTTTTCTGAACTGCTGCCAAAACTAGCCAGTAACTATTAGACTATCAGTGTTTTTAATATTCAAACTCCCACTGAATCCCCAGTCCGCCCGACTTTTATTTCTGACTTGGTGCAAGAATATGTAATTAGATTGTATATCACGGGTGACAGCAAGGCAAACGGAGGAACCGTGAAACAGTCTCAGTTTCATTGTAATTTCATTCAGCTAGCTGCTTCTTGTTTTCCATTACTCACTTGCAGGCTACATTAACACTAATTACAAACTAAGTCAGTTTGACATCCCTATCTGGCTGTAATATTCATACACAAGAACATAAAAATAAAATTTAGTGCTGGCTGGTGGGTTTCTTTTACTGGTTGCATTCAGTATAACTTTCACTGAAATTAGAGAAATAAAGCTTTGTTGCACCTGAATTGCCTTGCTGTGGCTAAAGATGCATTTTAAAGAGAAACAAGGAGTCTTCAGTCTGGCTTTTCTGTTTCCATTGTCTTCTTCTTAATTGTATAAAGGATTATTTCAGCAGCATTGGAGATTTTTATGTAGAAACCTAGCTATGAAGGCAATTAGGAAAATGTCTTTCCATCATTTTCAGTAAGGCACTAATAACCCTTACCACTGCTCTGCCAGACCTTACGAGTTAAAGGACCTACAGGTTCTGCCTGTTACAGCGTGTGTCCAGTTATGACAGCAGATCTTTAGATGTCTAGTGATGCCCAAACCTCAGATTTGGGCATTCTTACAACAGGTCAGGTGGGTAAGAAGTTAAAGTGACTGTTTTACAGCACAGAATATAGAAAATAGATAATTAAAAGAGTTAACAGGCCTAAACACAAATTTCACAAAGAAGTCCAGAGGAGAGTACAAAACAAGAGAAATAAAGAGGTTTTCTTCAGAGAAAAAAAGTCTAACATTCATTCACTCTAAAAGGAAAAAAAAAGGAAGAAGAAAACCAACGTAGCAAACACACACACCCTTCACCTGTCCATTATAGTGATGTCAAAATAAGTCATTCATATGAATAAGTTGTCCCTTCACAGAGAAAGTGGTTGTATTTTGGAAGAATCCTAATCAGGCTACAAGAGACTGGAATTACTATTGCAGCCTGTTAGTCAGATAAAACTGGCTGGAATATCAGTTTGCATGATGCATTGGCATATCCTGTAATGGTGCAAAGTCACCCGATGGTACATAGCAGGCTTCCTTAATGCCAGATTTTCCTTTTTAAATTAGCATCTTTTGCTGGTGCTGTGTTTGCACATCTCCACTCCTTTTCCTACACTTTCTAGCGTTTAGTGCTAGGCCAGTTTCCTCCACTCACTCATTTTCCCAACCTCATTCTGTCAATGTCCCCGCCCGCCAGGCCCAGCCCCACATATACATCAAAGCTGCACCATAAAGAGCTGTGCAGCCAGCATAGAGGGGCTACTGGCAGAACTATAATGGAGACAGCGATTTATGGTGCGCATCAAGTACGCGATTGTGTGTGCACATCTGTGAGTCCGCATTTGAGGAATTGCAGTCCATGATCTAATGGATTTTTCCCAATTTAGATTGGAGATGGAGGAGAGAGAGAGAGAGATTTTGAATGAGAGCAAAGCTGAAAATAGAAAATTGGTGAAAAATATCATTTAAGTAGGACTTTAACTAATAGCTGCGGGGAAAACTTGTATATCAGATTACAGGGTAAAGCAGCAAAAAGGTACAAATGGCCTATATTTCTTCCTTTTTGGGGTGGGGGCAGGTTAGGGTCCATTGAAGGACCCAGTTTAAAATTTTGTTGTATTTTAAGAGTCTCAACGGCATTACGACACCTGACCTGTCTGAACTTTTAAAGCCTTATTCTCAATCCAAAGGACTGAAGTCTATGAATCTATTAAATCAAAGATATTAGCTAAAGTAAAGTCTATTGATAACAATTTATCCCAAAGAGTTACTTTTGGATAAAATATCCGACTTGAATCAGGAACGACAGACCAGCAGAATCTCGGTTGAGAAAGTTTTACTAGCAAGGAGTTCACATCATACAAAGAAACAACGAGCTGAGAACAATTTACAGCCAACTGCATAGCAAGTGTAAACCCAATGTGCACTGTTTAAAACTCCATTGTCTTCTTAGCAAGGTAATGTTCAGCTTCCCAATGACAAAAATGCATCTACAATGTAAAATTCACAGAAATGTGATTCACAAAATAGAATATGTTCTGTTCAGTTCAGTTTATTTGCAATTTGCAGTATAAAAAAACACAATGGAAAACAGTTGCAAATAGCTCAAAGTGCACTGTCAACATTTAAACAGACTAAACATACGAAACACAAGCCTAACAAATACAACATATGGACACATCCTAAAACGCATAAATACTAAGACATAATAAAGACACTGTATAAACAAATAGCAGTAAAAGAGGTAACTAAAACAGTAAGGTTCAAGTCTGAGGTATTTCAAAGTACATTGTTCAAAGTCATGACAGCTTGTGGAAGAAAACTTTTAGCATGACGAGATGTAGTGCATTTAATAGCGCAATATCGTTTTCCTGAGGGCAGGAGGACAAACGTTTCTGTAGCAGGGTGGTCAAAGGGATGCTTGCAAAGGTCTTAATAAGAAAAACAATTTAAAGTATAAAAATATGATCTTTATTCCTTCTAAGAGTTACACACTACCATTCCTGAGAAATCCTTGACAATGTAAGTGATCAACAGCAAAGTTTATTAATTTTTATAGGAAAACTACAACACTGCAAGATGCTTCACATAGAAAATGTAAATAAATTAATAAACATTCCAGCACTTTATATTAAATATTGTTCAGCAATTTCAGGCCAATGTTGAAATATGTTGTTTTAAATAATATCAAACGTTTTCAAAAATTTTTATATTTTTATATTTTAAATCAAGCAAGCAAAAATAAAAGAGGGCCGTTATAAAATGAGAAGTATTGCCTGGAATTATTATTATTATTATTATTATTATTATTATTAGTAGTAGTAGTAGTAGTAGTAGTAGTAGTAGTAGTATTTCATCCACTTCAAAAGTTCTCGGTCTGCCTGACAAGTCAACCCTTAAACACTCCAGAGCTCATTTTAACGTGTGAGTCTCGTATGTTCTGGTAGGTTTTGTTTAGCTGCACCGCGTGGCTTGCCCTGCTGAAAACGTAATTTCAAGGACAATAAAGTCTCAAACTAGATTTGGTGCGAGAGACAGCAAAAGAGGTGAGGTGTTGAAGGTGAATTGCTGAATAATGAAAAGAACTCGGGAGGCGAGTGATGAATGAAATGATGGACAGGAGGAGATAAAGGTAAGGGAAAGGGCAACAAAGAGCCTATAGAGAGAGATTTCATCAAAGGTTAGCGAATGAGCATGATATGCTGAATACAAAGAGCCCTTGGTATGATAATGGAAACATTATCCCTTATGTAGGAGAGTACTGAGATGAACATAGTTTCATTTTCAGTCAGTTAATAAAACCGCATTGTGTGGCACAAACAAGCTGTTACGCAAGATATCAGTTTATCCGCAAAAAAAAAAATATTTCACTTATTTGATGATAATGAACAATATTCTTGAAGTTAGAAGTTTGTCAGTCTTATTAATTTCAAGGAGAATTAAATTCAATATGATTGTCTTCATTATGGCTGGCTTGTAAGATGCATATATCGTTGCGACAGAACATTATCTGTTTAGCACATTGGTTCTCAAACTTTATCTGTCCTGACCCACTTTGGGGGAATAAATATTCCCAGGTCCCCTCCTTATAACTCATAACTATATAACTTACTATACTCATAACATCACATATGTGAGGAAGACATATAATAGGAAACGCATTGAGTGTGTCTCAAACCGCGCACTTACGTGAGTGCACTGGAAGGTAGTGCGTAGTGCGCACTAAGCACTACCCTCTAGTGCAAACTATCGTGGGTAAGTGCTGACCCAAATGGAGCACTAACGTTGAGCACTTAACGGTAGTGACGTACGGCATTTTGCGATTATTATGCCGCTTTAACTTATGGAAAATGAATTTCCAGCTCTAGATGTTACTTTGTTTACTCCTTACTGAACCTCACATGTAAACTACGTCGCATCCAACACCAACGCAGGATCCTCCTCCGGCTGAACGTGAGTTAGATCGTGAGCATATTTATTTATTATACAGTATTTCACCCTCCTACATGCTGCCTGATGGCAACGCCGCTTCATTTATATACTGTTTTTTAAGGAAAATCCGTCCAAGTTCTCCCGAAATCCAAAATCACGTTCACATACGTGTTTGCATGTCATCATAGTTTATGCTATTAAATGCCTTTAAAAGGCCTCATTAGTGAAACAAAGTACCTGGTTTACACTGTATTATTCGACCTTAGTAGAAAACAATAGAAACCATCAGCACACGTTCATGTCTCTGCAGGTCTCCCCTATACCTGTTAGTATAAAGTGTGACTTAAAACTCTAGTAAAACAGCTTTTAAATGTACAAATACATCTTCACTGAATTAAAGTACTTTATATCATACGCATCTGTTACCATGGTGTTTACACTGATACAGTTCACATCTGGCAACAGGAAGCCGGTTATACTAGAAATCATTTAAAATGTGAAATGCCGTAAAAAAGAGGCTAAAACAGGGATGCAGCAAATGTTTTATTAAAACTTTTTATTAAAACATTTCTCTCTTGCCGCCTCTTCTTCTCCATAGCAGCGTCCGAGCCCAGGTGGTAAATGCCTCAGTGCCACTGCTGGCTCGGTAGTTTGATGCCACAGTGACCTACAGTAAAAACACAATGCCAGTTTATATGAAAGCAAACAGTATTTATGTACTTTATGGGTACTTTGCAGACTCTCATCTAAAGTGATGTACAATTAGCTACGGCTCAGTCAGCGGTACCATGGAAACGGGCCGGTTCTCTAACCAGCGGTGTTTCCTAATCAGTTTTCAGATCAAGGACTGTTTAGTTTACGCCACTGACACCGCAGTGCTTAATCTGGAGGTTCAACAACAATATATAAACTTACTGAACCTATAGAATTGATAATTTCTAGCACTTATAGCCTATCTATGTCCGCAAAACCGGCTAAAAAACTGCTAACATGTACGTGTGCTAACTTTACTGAGTCGGTAAAACCGCAGCCTCCAACAAATGATCAGATCCATAACTGTCGTCAGGGATAGAAGAGATCGGCAGCATGCTGCCGTTTATATTAGAATTATGATAGAATAACTTCATACTTACAAACAAACAAACAAAAAAAAACCCACAAAAGTCACTATTATTTAGTTGAACTGCCTTTAAAATTCATTACAGCACACATTCACTGCTGTATGGTCTCAGTTAGCTCCTGCAATGTCACAAAATTTATTTTCCTCTGGATGGAAATGTCCAGAGTTGCATTTATTTGTCGCCAAGATCTTGTTGTAATGGTCCAAGAGTTGGGTCGTAGTGCAAAGTCCTCTCCAACACAGCCAAAAGGTTCTTAATGGGGTTCAGGTCTGGACTCTGTAGTGGGTAATCTATGTGTGAAAATGATGTCTCATGCCCCCTGAACCACTCGTTCACAATCTAAGTCTGATGAATCCTGGCATTGTCATCTGGTCACATGACCATGTCATCAGAGATGATGGAATAACCAGGTCATTCAGTATTCAGGTATTAACTGACTTCATTCTTTGGACACATAATGTTGCTGAACCTAGACCTGACCACCTGCAGCAACCCAAGATTATAAACTGCCCCCACAGGCTTGTACAGTAGGCACTAGTCATGATAATAAAGACTCCCTGAAACCTGATTAGTGTTGTGGACTGACTTTGACACCCCTGGTTTAAGTGATTGCCAATCTTGCTCATTCCAAAAAAAAAAAAATTTTCTTCAAAACATAGCATAATTGTTGTGAATTGGACTTGTTTAATATATATTTTATTTGTTTGAATTGGATCGTGATAGGATAATAGTGAATTGGATCGAATTAGATTAAATTTAGATTGAACTGTTCATTAAAAATTGACATGTCCCGCGGACCCTGTCTCTTGCTGAGTGGCCACTGGGATAAGCTCCAGCTCCCCGTAACCCTGTTTTAAAATAAGTGGATTGGATGGATGGATCTTTAAAAGTGCCTTAAGATGACTTTGTCATGAATTGTTGTTGTATACATTAAGATGAATTAACCAGATTCTTACAATGTTGTAAATGTGGCCTTTAAAAATATAACAGCTATATAATTTACAAAGAGGGCTGCAAAAGCCTGGACACCCAATTGTTGAGAATAAGTGGCAGTGTCCAAACTTTTGACTTGTACAGTAAAAGCCCATTTATGCTTGACGCCGAAGATGGATATGCAGTCACTTACGCTTGTGAATTGTTCTGTTTTCACAGAGCTTAGCAATCTGTATAATGACTCAGAAAATGAGCAAAATAGCTGATATAAGACCAGCAAAAGAAACAAACCAGGAAAGAAGAAGAGGATCAGAAAGAGAAGGAAAAAAAGCAGCAGATGAACGAGGACAGCAGCTGTCAAAATTGCGCTAGTTTTTGAAGACATGCTTAGTGACTGTGTGTTTGACAGTTGGAAACAACTTTTTTCGGTGCATTATTGTTGAAACTGACAATGGCTTGCAGGAGCGAACTCTGAACTTGGCGCTGCCCACTCGGGCAGAAAATGATTTAAAAACCATGGCAGCGTAGAAGATAATGGAAGTATGAGGATGACAACGTATGACAACGTTTGAAATGGATGTTTCTATGTACGCACATAAGGGAGCATGAATGGGCCTAAATAGAAATTTAATACTGGATGCATATTTCACTTTCTATATAGAGATATAAAAAGTTTTGTTCTGCTTCTGTGACAGTTACAGAAGCAATTCCACAAAATGGGTAAAAGAAAACAAAAAACAGGCCAGCAGCCTGCTGTTTAACCTAGCAGCCATCATTTTATTGACAGTTTCACTTGCCAGAATGTGTTCCCCTTGCATTGAACAGAGCAGAGAGATCTACTGCATACTGTGTCGCGGTAACATTCAATTTCCTTTGGGGGATGCTTTTCTATCTCTCATCTTACTTTTTTACAATTTGTCAGAGCTCCCCTGTTGTTACCTATGGATAAGAGAGTTGTGATGGCCTTCAAATTAAAATGTCACATTCAAACTGTTAAACTGTTAAAAATCTGCTGAATATCCAGCCTGCCATTTAAAGTAAAATAATGCAGATCAGATTCTATGTCTGATGCTATAAGTACACTTTATGGTTAGTGTAGGAGGTGGAAAGAACAAGAGTGGATGAGCTGCAGAGTTTAGCATACAGCAGATGAGGCTGAGGTGTGCTGCTCCCTGGAGGTTGATGGCAGGCAGGAAGAGGGTAGCTGCTGGATGTGAGTGTGCCGGATCTGTGTGCAAGGCAGGCTGAAGAAGAGAGGTTGAGGGGAGCCGAGCAAGGAGGAGATGAAACAGGAGAGACGAAGCATGAAGGCTAAGGCTGTAGGGTTAATTTCAGTAAAGCAGACAGAACGATCCGGCAGAGTGACTGACGGCCTTGTGCAGATATACTGCAGGGAATGAGCTGATTGGCTGCAGGTGTGTGTGCTGTCACCTCCAAGGTCAGTAAACTCAAGGTAACACAAAACGGATGACCAGAGGAGAGACAGAGAGAAGGAAACAGAAAATAAAGAGAGGGTACAACCAAAGCCTTAACAAACAGGATTATTCTTGTGAGATGTGCTATGTTGTGAGTCAAATCTTAACAGACCAAATAAACCACTACGGGCCATCTAAATCACGTATCAGATCCTGAAGCAGTCAGAGCAGAGTGAGTGACGGTATTGCATAGATCTACTGCAGGGAATTAGACCCTCTCTTTGTTAATGAGAAAAAATTGAAGGAAAGTGGATATGGGGGATTTCTTTTCAGCTGTTTTTACATCGGTTTCCTTGTGCTAGATGGTAGCTGAACATTAGGAATAAATTGTTTGTGTATGTCATCACAACAAAGACCATAATCTACAAAGGTGAACAATAGTAATTTTGCAAGTAATTACATACAGCAGCATTAAATGCCTTTGGCTGCTTCTCAGGGGTCCTTTTCTTCACCACACTTTCCCTGAGCAGCTCTTTACATGCTTGTCATGTTTCTAAGAAAATGTTTCTGTCCCAATGGCTTCTTGGAAGATGACAAATGGGAGTGGAATAACAATTTTTCTCCAGTTGCAAGAATGAATACAGTTAGCATGCTAATGTTCTGGCTTAATGTGTATGTGCATGAAAATATGTCATTTACATCTTTTTCTTATATTTTATTTAGTGTAGATTAAAGCATGCTGTGTGACAGCAAGTGCCAACACTGTGTGTATTAGTAGAGGTGGCATCAAATTGTTGGATTTTAGCCATTTTATAGGCACACTGTAAGTCACAAGACAAGTACCTTTTGCCTGCACTATTGCATGCAAAACAACGAAAAAAAAGCTATAAACAAGTCCATAAAACAATGCTATGTAAGTGTATAGAATAATTTCCATAGAGGAAAAGAACGTGGACCTAGTCATGGTCCACAAACCAACCAACAAACCAAAATAGGATGTTCATCAAAAATAGCTTGAGTTACATTTTGCTCATTTGGTTTCCATCTCTGATGTTGGCTTTATTTAGTTTTTTTTATAATGGCACCAGTCTTCATCAACATGTCACTCCATTGCATATTTCAATTGTTTGGTTAGTATATGTTGGTTATCACAGCATTTATATTACCCAGTTATTGAGCCTTTCTTACTGTCAAGTGAAAGAGCTATGTTTCAGCCAGACCAAAAGTATGTTATGTAGGTCATTTTTCATTAAGGACAGCGTTAAGACCAATTCTTCTTAGATCTGATTCTTCAAATCTTTCAAACACTGCAGGGTTGAAATAATTTTTCCAAAAGACATTTCCTGATAATGTGTTTTTGTGACTGTGGGGTGCTTGTATCTCATTCCAAAATATCCCGTGCTTTTCAGCTAGGTCAAGATTGGGTGACTGCAAAGGTTATGGCATATGATTCACGTCATTTTTATCTTCATTAATGCATTCAGTGACCCTCATGCCCTGCAGATGGATGCATTGTCATCCTGCAAGAAATCCCTTCCATCATTACAGAAATGTTTCATCATGGGTTAAAGGTGACCATTCAGATCAGCCTAGTGTTGTTTTTTTTTATGACCCTTTCCCTGTAAGGCAGCAAGCGGACCCAAACTATGCTAGCAAATGGCCCGTCTATAGAATAGTAGAGCAGAACATACATTCCCTTTCCATGCATTAACGAATGCAATCAAAGAGAGCTTAGTTTTATAATCATCTTATGGAACAATCATGTTTAGTGAATTACATGAAGTTAAACTCCTGCCTCAGGTCATTTATTCAAATTCTTCAGTGACAGTCCTCAGGATATCTCCAACAATAGGCGATACAAGGCAAGGAAAGTTTAGTTGTATAGCACAATTCAATGACAGGGCGATTCAAAGTGCTTTACAGAAACTAAGAAGCATATTAAAAACATAGAAGGGAAAAGAAAGAACATTAGATAACAAAAAACTGTTTTCAAAGCATGATCTAGTTTAAACATTCAAGCCTAAGAGAAGCAGTGCAGATTTGGACTTTTAAATACAAACTTGACCAAGAGTCAACATTGGTCTGACTTTTATTGGCTGAAGAGTGCCCAGACAAGAGACAGGATGCAGAATTAGCCTATGTTAACAGATGCCACAGCGAGAAAAACTTCCAAAGTTAAGTCACATTTCTTTAAGGGTTTGTGAATCACTCTAGTTCATTTGCTAAGGGGCCTTCACTGTGAGCTTCTGCTAATACTTGGGTAAATTAAAGTTCAAAGGGCAAGTAAAAGCCATGGCTGCTTTATTGTTTTACCCATCAACCTTTTAACGTTATTGCTGACATGAGCTGGGCTAATTTTAAATCATTTTAACTAAAACTAATATTTTAGCATTACTTCACTAGGATATCCTAGCTATCTTTATGATGAAGATAACATAGACTCTGCTCCTTTAAAGAATGTAGGTGAGAAGAAAGAGTAAACGACTGATCATGGTTTGTTTCCATTAACCACACATAGCAACAATGTTGAAGAAACAGCTAAATATATATATATATATATGTAGATGCTATTTGAAGCATGAATTAATAGATATTTTTCTAATTAAAAGTTTAAATCATTGCTGAATAATGTATAACCCTGTCCTGGCTTCACTCCATTGGCTGCCTGTGCATTTTTTGGTTTATTTAAAACTTCTTATATTTGTTATTGTGTCAATGTCGAAATGATCTGGCCCTGCCTTACCTCTGAGCTTTTTCACCCCAACTCGCCTTCTTGGTTTTCACCAGCTGCTCCTGCAAGTACCCAGGTCCAGGAGGAGGCTCAGAGGGGATAGGACCTTCTCCATTGTTGCTCCATAACTATGGAATAATCTGCCCCTTCACTGTCTACTTATAAACTGGTCTTATAACCCATTTTTATTCTTTGGCTTCCAACCTCAGAAAGACTTTAATTTGATCTTATTTGTTTTAATAGGTTTTAGGGTGTTGTTCTTTAGCTGTCCTTATGTCTGATGATTTCATTTTTTTTTATTTTTATATTTGTTTTCATTTGTATCTTGATTTTACTTGTGTGCAGCACTTTTTCTGTTGTGGCTGTTTTAAAATGCTTTATAAATAAAGTTGGTATGGTATGGTATAAAGACCCATGTCATCACATAGCTCAACTTTTTTTAAGGTGAGTGGACTTGCATGTAATCTTTGAAAACGTTTGCATCTTCACGTTGCATCTTCCATGGACAATATTTGCCATTTTGATTTAATCGACCACTATGTTGTTTGCTGGATGACTATGGTCCTGCAAAAGTCCCGACTGAAAACAAAGAGTTCAACAAAAGTGTTTGCTTGTTTATTTTAGGGGCTGCCCATATGGGCTACCCACTAAAAGCACTGTCATGTACATCATTTTCAGCTGTAGTTCAATTACTTGTGTAGCAGGACACACGTGTGTGTCATTGATGGACATATGCTTTCGTCAGCCAATTACTGGAGGGGACGACCATATAAAAGGCAAGCAGGGCATACAGGCCTCCTGGATGGTGCAGAGACTCATGTGGGTATTGCTGCAGGCTGTGCGCTCCTCATCGAGCTCACGGATCATTTAAGCTAATGCTGCATAACCTGCTATGGATTGCTACACCTCAAATTTTATTTATCTTGTTTTTTATTAAGTTTTCTTTTATCAGGTGCTGAGACTCTGGTGGTGGTGGTAGTACCTCTTCTGTGTTTCTGGATTTAAGTTGGTTATCAATGATGCCATAGCTAATCAGTTGCTCCATAAAACAATTTATATTATCTGACATTATCTGTCCATCCTTGTACAATTAAAATCTAAACACAATGCCCTGGCCAACCACTATTCTCAAAACTAGTCCTCATAAAGACACAGGTGCAAGAAAATGCACACACACAATTTAGTATATACTAAAGATACAAGCTTATAAACACCCATTAAATAGTACGGTAAACATTCATGTTAAAATACAGTCTGGTATAAAGA
>JBAMHW010000007.1:7068579-7092993 GCA_037177495.1 Rhadinocentrus ornatus | reverse complement strand
TTAACGGCACGACCGCCGGCGACTCCTCCAGCCCTGTTAACGGCACGACCGCCGGCGACTCCTCCAGCCCTGTTAACCTCTTAAGAATAAATGGTTTCATCTAAGCTTGCTACTTGTGGTCAATTAGGTAGTGTTACACTGAGTCTTTGCTTCTAGCAGATCTTGTTTTTCTGAAGCTTGTTGCCATGTCTTTTGGCGAAACCAGAGCAAGTATTACCACCGTTTGTACTGGGCACCCGTTTAAGAAAACTGGTTTAGTGAAAACTGAGTTGACCCTGAGATAAGGGAAACTCTGGGTCTTTTTTTTCACAAAGTAGTTGGCTACTCTGGCAACAGAATCTGTGAAGCTGACCTGCTCAAGCTGCAGTACTCGCTACCTCCTATGTTAAACTATTAGACGTGGACACTTTCTTTAAAGCAACCAGAAATGTACTGTACCTCTGATTTGATTAAAACTGAACACTTAATGAGTGGTCCTAATGGACAACGGGTGCAAATACGAGCACTCTAGCATAAAGTGTGGTGGTGCTAGGACAGTTTGGAAAAGGGTGTCTATGTTTAATACTTTAACATGAAGCCCAATGTTAAAGTATTAGACGTGGACACTTTGGGGTGGGATAGTGGACAGA
The DNA here is from genome assembly GCA_037177495.1 of Rhadinocentrus ornatus. Classification (NCBI taxonomy): domain Eukaryota; kingdom Metazoa; phylum Chordata; class Actinopteri; order Atheriniformes; family Melanotaeniidae; genus Rhadinocentrus; species Rhadinocentrus ornatus. The sequence goes on along the minus strand of JBAMHW010000007.1, from coordinate 7,092,364 downwards.
GGCCCAAACTTGGTCTGCTTGGGCTCTAATTCGAACGTGGGGTCCCTGGGGGCCACAGGAAGCACTGGTGTAAAAAATGGTTACCACTGGACAAGGTTCAGATTCACCCCAACAGCCCCTTTTTAGTACATTTCTGGCAATTTTTGAACTTTGTCTGGTTTACTCTAAACTATCCACTCTTGTAGTGCATGGCTATTTCACACCTCTAGACCCCAGGATGGGGTAGTTATGGTCCTGTCCATGTGCCATTTCTTTACATTGAGGCCTTTGTTTACAAGTGTAAAACGGGGTGGAATTTTCCACAGTGGAATGGTGAAGCTTATATGTCCACACGTTAGCTTCACCGTTCCACTGCAGCCCTGTAGAGCATAGTCTCAACCCCCCTTTTGGGGTCTCTAGCATGCTCCAAGGCCACACGGGGCCTAAAAATGTAAAGGTGGGTGTCCCCTAGCAATACTTTAGCATTGAGGCCTGTGTTTACAAGTGTAGAACGGGGTGGGATTGTCCACACAGACACATTAGCTCCACCATTCCACTGCAGCCCTGTAGAGCATAGTCTCAGGAAACGCTGACCCCATTTTTGGGTCTCTAGCACGCTCCCAGGCCGCACGGGGCCTAAAAATGTAAAGGTGGGTGTCCCCTTACAAAACTTTAGCAATGAGGCCTGTGTTTACAAGTGTAAAACGGGGTGGGATTTTCCACACAGACACGATAGCTCCCCCGTTCCACTGCAGCCTTGTAGAGCATGACTTCAGTTAATAGTGACCCCATTTTGGGGTCTCTAGCCGGTTTCCAGGCCTCACGGGACCCTAAAACATGTCCACGTCTAATACTTTAACATTGAACACGTGTCTTTTTTGCTGGCATTTCGTGCACGTTTAACATGCGGGCGCTGCTCAGCCTCGTAGGGCTCACAGCGTACATCGACTGACACAAATTTGGGGTTTCTGGGTCCTTTCGGGGACCCCCCCAGACCCTCAAAAGTGATATAATGGAAGCTTATGGCACAAAGCGTCCACGAGCCTATACTTCCAATGCAAAATGTTTTCGCCTCCAGCGCGGCCCCCAATGGTCCGAGCGGCCCCAAATTTCTCGTGGGTGGGCCCGCAGCCCCCTCCTCGATCCTTAAGATTTTTCGAGGCCCACAGAACCCCAGAAAAATTTTTCCCTAAAAATTTAGCAGGGAGTGTCTGACTTATCAACTCTAAGAAGACGCTTTGAAAAGTTTTTCATTTGGGGGTAAAATTTTTCCAGGCGTCGCAGGCTTAATATGTGGATCGCGGGGCTGTCCTGGTCCTGGTGGTCCAGGTGGTCCTGGGCCCTTATGTCATACGGTGTGCCCGCGGGAGGCTGTCCACGTGCAATTACAAATGAATGGGCATTTTTGGTAGGGAAACTCCTATGGAAAATGCATTGGACGTGGACGCTCAATTTCTCGGACAAAATTGATCCAAATCCGATCAAATTTGCGTCTCTCGCCCTTTTTCCAGACCCTCAACCAGCATCCGAGAGCACAGGGCCCCCAGGGGTCTCCCAAGGCTACTTCCTTTTCTGAGCGTCGCAGCGATGTGGCGTCAACGCCGACCAGCTCGGGATGTCCCCCTGATGGCTCCTGTCTGTTTTCGTTTCGATCGGACGCGACACGACACATTCATGGGCTTAATTGATTATGAGGTCAAAAGGTCATCGCTCTGTTTCCATATACCTTCCATTGGGAGATTTGCATTGCGGAAGAGGACGTTTCTTTGACCCATCCTATCTTGTGGCCTGACTCCAGAATTGACCTCAAATTGCCTGGTGGAAGCTCTGGGGGCCTCAGGTGACCAGACGGAACCCCGTTTGCTCATTTTTGGCTTCAGGGGCCCTGGGGAATTTTGGCCTCTGAAGGGCCTGTTGGCCCCTTGTCCAAAGTTACAACACTGATTATTTCCTTTGAGGAGTCTGCCATGGTGGTGTACTGAGCATTTTGACCTGTTGAATACAAGTAATTTAAAATAAGCCTCAGTAAGACTATTTGAGCTCTTCAATCGAATATAGAATTACTGAAAACTGAACTATAGACTTCTGGCACTCCATGGTAGACTACCAATAACAATCTGGTACCTGGTGAGTCATTTCTTCCATCTAGTCATGACGGCGCTACACTGTTAGTGAAACAGCAGACAGCTGTGAGGAGAGTACGTGAGTGAGTGCTTCATGTCATCAAACCCTACTCACAGAGAGGAGAAACCAGATCAACCTATCCAAGATGAGGCACCTTTTGCTGAATGCCAACCTGCACTGAGGACATTAATGCTGCTTTCTTGAGTTTTATTCTTGTTTTGTTTTGTGGATTTGTTTGATGTTTTTTTTGTTAATTTGTGCAATGAATCCATGGATCCAGCTCTCCTTCCATCTCCTAAAAGTGAAAGAGCAAAGAGAGAAGTGCTACATGTCACTCACACAACATAAAATTGAATCCATCTCATCTGCTGAAATTACAGGCAGTTTATCTATTTTGGACCTTAATTCCACAGCTGCTTCCAGCAGTTACATGTATAATCAAAAACACAAACACTAATATATAAAAGGAAGACACTGTAGAATTACTTCCTTATATGCAGGTGAGGAACATAGTCATCAGAACTGTCACCTGGTCAGACTGTTCTCCTGAGTTCCTCTCTTCAGACTCAGACGACACTGCAATTCTTGAATAAATGGACAGAGATAAAAAAGGAAGAAAACATTACTGTAAATTACATACACATGCACACACACACACAATTTTTAGTGTGTTTACTTTGTCCTCCTGAAGGTCCATCTGTTCCACATCAAAGCTGTAAAAACAAAAAATGTGAAACAAAGATGATAAACAGTATGACAATGCATGTTTATCTGTATATTATACATAACAAATAAAAACTATTAAAAGAAGCGATATTCTAGATAAGAGATGCAGTGGAAATTTCATTCATTGACGCATGAGAAAAATGTTTTTAACCTGGATGTAAAAATGTCTACATTTGTTTAAAAATTTGTTTAAAAATTAAGTTTAATCTCCACTGACATAACAGCTAAATGCTGCTTCTCCATGTTTAGTCTGGACTCTGGTCTGGACTAGTTGACCTGAGTCCTTGAATCTAAGAGCTCTGCTTGGTTTATATTCTCTAAACGTATCACAGATGTATTCTGAACCATTCTGGGATATGTAAACCATCAGTCGGATTTTAAAATCTATTCTCTGACTGACTGAAAACCAGTAAAGATGTAAAACTGGTGTGATGTGTTCAGGTTTCTTATTCCTAGTTACAATTCTAGCTTCAGCATCTGGATGAACTGCAAATGTATACTGGTCTTACTGGAAAGTCCTGTAAAAAGACCTTTACAGTAATCCAGTCTACTGGAAATGAATGAATGGATGAGTTTTTAATGATCTTACTGGCAGATGAAACTTTTAATTCTGTTCAGAATTCAGAGCCATGAAGTTACCGTTTACTTTGTACAATACAAAATCTATGGAGATTATACAGAAATATAAATCCAAAATATATTCTGATAAATTACAACCCAAAAACTCACCTGTGTTGTAGCATTTCATGAACCTCTGATGCTTCCAGTGTAGTCTCACCCACAACAGTGCAGAGCATTTCTACACTTTCCACCTGATATTGGACCTCCCTATTAGATAACCAAAGAAAAGGAGAAGTTGTTCTCAAGGGGGAAAGGATACTTTAATAAAAACAGCGACAAGTAACAAGAAGAGTTGGAAGATGTGCCCTGCAGCTTCAAGTTACTTCAGTAAAAAGACATAACACAATAAATATACTCATGCTGCTGTCAAGAGTGGCGTACATGGAGCAGAGGTAATTTCTGGATCATGGTGCAAACTCAAATGATTCAAAATAAGATCAGAGCTTATATTATGTGCTTTTATTTCACATTTTCATAAAAAACAAAACAAAACAAACAAAAAAAAAACTGCCTGAATATACACAGACTGTGTTGGCAGCTGCAGTCCCTGGTCGGATCCCGGTGGGCAACCCATCAGCCCATCAGGCTGAATTTTTCACAATGCTAACTGCTAGTGTTAGATGGGCTGTGGAGCTACTCATGTTACACAACAGTAATGTCTGACCCATTGCTGGTCATGCACTGACAATTAACCCATGCCACGATTGTCACTTTACATTGATATGAATGGACTTTGCAACATGTGCCTTACATTACTGTCATGAAAACAAACATTTAACTTCATGTCATTGCGCGCCTGTCCAGGAGAAGCAGAGCTAGCTGAGGCCTTGACAAAACATAACAGGGTATCTCCCAAAACAAAAAAAAAATTCTCTAATTTGGCCTGTCATCCACACGAAAATGCAGATTTATGTAATTAAAAACTATTCTTTTGAAAACCTGTAACCAAATTTAAGTTTTTTCGACTACTCCGTTTGCACATCTGCGTATGGACATATAAGAGCATGAGTACTCCAACTTTTTTTCTTTTTTTTTTTTTTTTTTTTTTTTCCTCTTCTGATTCTGAGTAAAAGGGCCTCTACAATCTTTGGCTCCCACATTCCCCAGCGTCGATCAGGCCTGCAACCAGTTTTATTTTCTTTGCTGATCACCAGCTGGTGTGTTAGTGATTGTGTGGGCCCACATTTTGAGACTTTCTAAAAAGGTGAATAACTATTTGGTTACATCTAAGTTGAGTTTATAAAGACTGAACAAGCTGGAACAAATTATTATTTGATTTGTTTTTATTTTCAGCCAAACCGATCTTTTTGTTTATGTTAAACAAATTTAAGACTTTTTGGGTACAACGCTTTTTGTGATTTATGTTAAGGGTGAATATATTTTGAAACTAAAAGGGAAAAAAAAGCTTGAACTTGGGGCGCTAACCTGGTAAACGGCTAATAAAAGCACTACATTTGTTTTTTTTTGTTTTTTTATTTTAGTTCTGTCTTGTTTCCTGTTTTATTTTGTAGAGGATTGCTAGGAAAATTCTTCCCAACACCAAGCACTGCAAAGCTAAACCTTCAACACAAGGAAGAAGCACAGCGTTATTCGGCGTATACAATTTTACTTTTGCAAAGGAGTGTGCGCACCATACAAGCATGATACACACACTGAATTGTTTCACACATCACAAGACATTTTAAAGGGAACCCTAAAAAGTATTAATTTCCAACATTAAGAATGCGTACTAATTTCCCACTCACCCTAATCGAGCGGGTACTCATTTCCTACAAACTAAGAGTACTAATAAATACTTCTGACTCTGTGGGTTTTTCTCTTCACCTTCAGAGTGGACTGCAGGCCAGTGAAGACAAACTACTTCTCTCCTGTTTCAAATATTTATTAAATTACATAGAATTATGCAATTCTTCAAAAAATGAAGTCTGGTGCCTGCTACAGCCAGAACTTACTCTAACTGATCCACATATTTATGGTCTTTCTGGCTATACACACAGTTTTGCTGACTAATGCTGGAGTTGTATAAAAATGAAATAGGTAGCACACCTGAGTAATTCCTTGATTAGAATTTATCTACATTCACAAAGTTCTTCCCTCGAACATCAAACACTTCAGAATTACAAAAGTCTCAGGTTACAGCATTTTCCACTAAGATAAGACATTAAAAATAGTAGGCATGGATAGGCTAGTGTCCGGTCTCCTCCTGGTACAACCATGTCTTTTCATCTGGTCCATGGCCTTGACTTTTTGTTCCTTCAGACTCATAAAACCTTCACACATGCACAAAGAATGCTGCTGAGTACATTTCCTAAATCATAATACTTAATATGATTGGTACAAAATATAATGAATCACATATTAAAATAGTAAAACATAATAATATTATACAAGGATTTTTGTGGATTATGTTTACTTTTCTTCCTGTTTTCAGCTTCATGTTATTTGTCACACTCGTTTCTTGTTTCGTAATTTGTCCCTCTATGCTCCGCTGATTGCCCAGTTCATCGTGTGTGTTAGTTGAGTCATCTAGTCTTGCCTTTTCTGTGAAGTCGCTAGTAAAACTCATTGAGGGCTCCTCCTATGCTCCCTTTGTGAAGCCCTTCTGATTCTTTCACAGCTGTCCACAAAGCAGTAACCCCTGATTGCACAACGGAAATGCAACAGTCCTCTTTTTCAAGAACGAGCGTCCACTCTCGCGTTACTTTGGTTACCACCAGCGTCTTATCGGCTGAGGAAAGATGTGCATGGGTTGTTAATAGTGGCATTTTCAAATATATTCACTTTAGGGAGCCGGTTTAAAAGATTTGCATTTTCAGGCTCCCAAAATGCCGGTTCCTGGATCCAGGAATTTTTTCAAAAGGATTTTTAACATGAGGAGATATGTATAATTTTGCCAAAAGAGCTTCCAACTTAAATATATTGCACGCAATCATTGGCAAAAGATAAATAAATAAACCAATGGCTTGACAGAGCTGTGTGTAAAAATTGTTTTTTATTTGCAGAATCATCAGAAACCTTATGGAAAGTAAAACATAACCTGAAAGAGCTCCCCCTTAGTTTGTGTTTTTTGAGTGTTTTCATGGGAGCTCATTTGCTTTTGAAAGGGCCGACCTTCCTTTAACTCCCTCGTAATACAAAACCGTGAGCACGACGAATCATTTAGTCAGAACAGCCCACATAGATGACCACTATTTCTAGGATTTGGTTATATTTTGATTCGGGAAGGAGAAGAGTTGTGTTTCATAATGCAGAGACATGGAGCTAATGTTTATAGCTGTGTTTCTGCTGGAGTTTGCACCTACGTACATCTGAAACAACAGACTGGAGCAGATGTTGGCAACACCAACAAAACATTGAAAAGCATGGTAGTATTTCACTCAATTGGAGAACAAAGTCACATGCACATTATGCAGTCTGAAGCTCACCACCAGCCAATAAGTACTCAGAAACTAAACCATCACAAAAATGTTGTACTTCAGGAGCAAAAGAACTAGACGGAAAGACAATGAAAAATGGCTGGTTTTGATGCAGCTAAACCACTCCGGAGTAGCCACCCCATAGACAGAGGCTACAGTTGCTTGATTCAGAAGACCAAGGCTTGAATTGACCTTGCGCCCTTCGCTACATGCTACCCCCTTTCTCTCTATCTTCTGTACTACCTACTGTACAATAAGACCCCTAAAGCCACAAAATCTTTTTTATTTATTTTATTAAAAGAACTTATGCCCTCTATAAATGTGGAGCATACACATCAATGATGACTAATGAATTTTAATTGGCCTAACTACTCGACTAATCGAGAAGTCAGTTAAAATGCCCATCCCTGGTATTTAGTATAAATAAGAATCTGTTTTTAGTTAGAATTCACATTGCCACGATTAATTAACACATCAGGAAACAAGACTGTCGACACCCAAAGCATGATTGACAAACCTGATTGAAAGTAAAATCAAAATGTTTCGTCGTCTTGTTACAAAGAAATGCTCAGAAGGTTTCAAAACCTTGGTTTTCTTAGACAGCTGATTAATTTATTCAGTATTCTGTGAGGTTGTTGATGCTCTAAATTTTTCCCCCTCTTACTGTTGCATATACTGCACATTTCATTTATGTATTTTCAAATCATTACATTAATGAAGCTTTTGTATGCATAAGGAAATTTTATATTCAAAGATATTTGTCATTGAAAAATCTGAAAAAGAAAAATATGGAACACAAAGTGTCTCTTTAAAGCTTATTATTTGGAGCTATTAAAAAAATGTCCCTAGTGGTCTTTAAATTGTGATTATAAAGTTTCTGGCAAAAAATCACAAAACCTGTTCCCTTTTCCAAGACTGGGCTTCTGCAGAGGACCAGTAGCTCATTAGAAATTCGCCTCTGAGTTGTGGGCGGAGTTAGCGCTGCCCAATGTTGCTATGTGATGGCTTGGTTTATTTGTGTCTTTATACACACATCGACCAGCGCATCTTTGCTGTTTGAGGAGCTGAAGCACGCCTTTTCTTGCCAGTTGTTTTTTATTTTGACCAGCACGCTGGCCCAAGAGTTATGCGGCCCACTGGGAATCCACTTGAACCTCCTGATTAGCCACTCCGGGGCTGGACTGGAGATTTACGAGAAAATAATAAAACGGGATAGACGGATAAATAAAACCTGGATTTTCCCAGCCAAAACGGGGTACTTGAAAAGTAAGGAGAAGCAGCCCAGCAATTACTGCTGAGGGGAATGCAGATCATTTTAGTCCACTGGAAGGAAGGAGGGAAGAAAAAATAAATAAAATGCTAAAAAGTTATTAATTTAGTTTGTGTTTTCTTATGAAAGGACCAACCACTAACCCGCATGGTCATGATATATTGCAGGACGAGTTATTCATACCTGACAGCCAGCTGACATGAAAAGAATCACAACTTGTAATGTTAGCAAATGTTAACAGGCGGGCTCGGTTAGATTATGCACTTTACAGAAAAATAAACTTATTGATAAAGACACAGGATATCCATTTGGTGGTGTCTTGATAGAAGGCACAGCATCCGGCTTTAATTTTGACTTGCTGGTGAAGCAAATTTTTTTCTGCTGTCAGTTCTGCTATGTCCTCAGGCCTCTGCAGTAGTCTTGCATGCACATCTACTTGTTACTGCACTTCTTTGACAATATTGAAATTTTGTATTTATAGATTATATATATAGGGGGGTGAGCTCACTGTTTATTATCTTGTGGAAATAAAGCCCTATGCACAAGCTGAAGTACAATAAATTTTTTTCAGGAAGGTCTTCCTTGAAACATTTAAGAATCACTTGTATATCTTCTTTATGTTTTCATGCTTTCTTTTTTTTTGGCAGGTGACCTCTGACGGAGCTTCTTCCTTTTACAGGTTAAACATCATTTAGCCAGTGAGTATTCAATCACCGCAGACAACTTCTCTGCCTAGTTAAGCTCTTGGAAAAATGCATTTTTGTCCATCTGTGTTCAAATAGGAATACCCATAAACTATTGAAGGATACATTTGTCGGAGTATTATACAAGTGTAAAAACTAGCCCATTAATACTGAGTCAGTGGTGATTTTTCCATTTCCAGATGGTTGCTCTGCTCTAATGAATTCCTGATTTTATAATGGCATTATCATCTGAAAAAATTAGTAACAAAAAAGTAACTGAAAGACAACATCTGTGCAGTAATTTCACTAACTTACGTGTAGGGAAATCTCACAGAGAAAATTAAAAGTTGCAGAATGTTTTGAACTTTTTTCTTCATTTTGACACGGTCCACATTGTTGGATATACTTCAGTGAAAAACTCCATAACTCTCCCATTCATGTATCTTGGAGAGGGTCAAACTATTAACTATAGGATGATTCAACTGTGCGTGTCACCACATTAAGTGGTAAACTTATTTAGCCTGAGTGTGTGAAGGGTGTGAAATGTTCGAGTCTAATGCTCAGTGTGTGAGACTTTAATCTTGGGTATATATCATGATAAAACTTGTTGTCTGGGGGCTGTTTCGTAGAAACAACAGCAGCCCTTTCTGCAACACCAATATCTACAAACTGCACCCTTACCTTACAGTTTATGTTAAGAGCTGTTAAGTTTGATAAAGGAGAGCAAGCTCAGCGAACATCTGCTGATAAATCACTTCATCATTGATTAAATATTTGACTCGAGCAGGTTTCTGCTGATGGGAGCAATCAGGAAGTGATACGGTATGTTGAGCCAGTATTCAGCATGATTAGAGGAGATTCAGAAAAGAAATGTGAAAAACAAAGCTGCAGAATGCTGCAGTAACTCCATCACACATTTACCGTGCTAAAGGTTAAAGCCAAGCATAACATGAGATAGCAGCACTAATAACACACACACGCAGACTTAAGACCCTATCCTCAGAGAGCGTCCCCCATTAAGAGAAGTTGTAAGTACACGCTAGGCCCACTTTTAAACAACTAATTAGTCCTTGCTTGTATTCAAAACTTGGTCCCGAGTGACTTTTTTTTCCTTTTCTCTCTGTCGATACATACAAGTCAGTAGTATTCAAGGGCATTTAGTAACTTTCTGGTATCACATGATTTAAGCTTCTTGCAATAACAAACAAACACGATGCTTACAAGAATTTTAATGTTTGCTAAAACAGGAACAACATGCTCCTCAGAGGCAGTAATGGCCACTGATAAATTCTTATCGTTTTCTTGCCATCTGCTCTGAATAAAGGAAGCGGAGGTCTGTCTGCAGCGCCTCAGCTTTTCATTTTTCAAATCTGTCAGCATCAGAATAGAATGGGGCTCTAACCAGGCATCCTCAAGGTCACACAGCTCCCCTAATTAACAGGGACAGTAAACAAATACATTTTTTAGCTTCCGATGTAGCTCTGGTTCAGAAAGTTTGCATAATAAATCTGGTGTAGAGAAGAGAGGTAGCAGCGGTTAGCTTGGTGCTTGGTATTCAGCTGAGATTCAAGGTAGCTAGTGCTGACCTTTAAAAGTAAAAAACACCTTAGTTATTAGACACTCAGCTCTTATTCATGTGGTTCTAAATCTTGATGTCTCATTCGACATAATAAATCAACAAGGCTGCAGGTTAAAGACAAAGAAAATAAGTAAAATCTTTTAAATATTGGTTTGGTAATGTTTTACTGTTTGAATATGAATAGCTTTATATTTTATCTGATAACCAACGACACTTAGGTTTTGTCCATTTGCTTACAATGATAGATGCATCACAAGCATCTTCTGAGGCTTCTACTTGGTATCATCTGGATGTCATGTGACACCTACAAACAAAATTACCTTCAAGTCCTTCCATCCATCTATTCATTCATCAGTTTTCTTTAGCTTTTCCAAGATTGGGCTGTGTTCAGGGGAATAATCTAGACATCCCTCTTCTAAGTAACTCTTATCAGATCTTCCGGGGAGATCCATAGGTGTTCCAAGGTCACAACAGATGCAACATCCTCTTAGTGTGTTCTGGGTCTTCTCTAAGGTCTATTCCCTGTTAGGTGTATTTGAAAAACCTCCACAGAGAGGTCACCAGAAGGCCTCCTAATCAGATGCATTACCACCTTTAGCTAGGTACACATGTAAAGATTATCGGGCTGTTTTTCCCTGGATTTTCCCCGTCCTGACCAACGACTGCAAACACCAGATTATCGTAAGTCTTATAAGATTTTCCTATAAAGTTATCATTTGGTCTGAGGTGTGTTAAGAGCGAATTCGTTCCGACATCTGGCTCTGAAACGGGTCATGACCAACAATCAGAAGTATTACCCATGTTCAATATTTACGACCAAAAAGTCTTCACCTGTGAGAGGGAACCCGACGAATCCTGAGTTGTGACGTGACCAATCAGAGAGCGCGCTGACTGGGGAGCAAGGGAGGACATAAAGTCTTGTTCATGCTGTCTCCAGTCTGTTATTTTTTTTCAATTCGGGATTTTCCTGTTAACAATAGTCCCAAGACCACCATCATTCCCTCGTCTTGTATATCCACTTTCATGCTGAATGTTGTCTTTTCTGGTTGTTGCCACGTATGGGATTAGTGCCATGCCATAATCTGAATCTAAAAAAAAAATGTTTTGAAACCTTGAAAGTCAGTGTTTAAACATTTAAAACAATAAAAGATAAAGTTTTGCAAGTCTGAAAATAAGTTTTGAAACCTTGAAAAGTATTTTGAAAATCTGAAAAAAAAGTTTGAATCTCTGCAAGCATAATTTTGTACTTGAACAATTTATTTTTCATAAATGAAACATGTGTATTACAGAGTTTCAGCCTCACATTTTCAGATTCAAACCTCTAGTTGCAACCTTGCTGTTTTCAAGTTTACATTTTCAGAGTTTGAAATATGGCATTGTTTTCCCACCACATCAGTTTGCAAAAAACTTTTGAAACCTTGTAATATGATCTCGGAAAACTGCTGTGTGCATGTCTGCAAAAAAGTTTTGAAACCTTGAAACTTGAGTTTCAAATGATAAAATCTCCTCCAAACATCATTTTGTAAGGATGAATTTTACTTTGAAATCTGGGCGGATGTACTCGTAACTTTGCAACATCCGCTTTTTTCAGAGATTCGCTGCTTTGGTTTGACACTCTGAAACTCACACTCTGAAAAACTGGAGAAAAAAAAAACAGCTCCGGGAGGAAGGACCCCAGCCTCTCCTAACCAATCGTTTTCCTGGTGACGTATTAGTCCAATCACATGTAAGGTCCGGTGGGACTAACAGCGTCGTGCACCGATGACTGTCACCGCCGTCGTGTCACCGTTGCCGGGAGCAAGCTCAAATCGTGGCAGTGGCAACATGCTGTGCCACTTCCGGTTGTAGTCACGACTTGCCGCAGACTGCCAGAGCCTGACGAAGCGGATGCCACGACTCGCCACAACCTAAACATTTATAATCGTGAGCATTTTTTTTCAGGCACAGAATTGTTGCTGGATGTTGGCTGCGTCAACAGTGCTGCGGCAGCTCTTTGGAGCTCACCAGGGGACAGTGGCTGCAACAAGGTATGAACCAGATGGTAAGTATGATGAGACGATCAATGCCATTTTATTTACAGCCTCGACTTGTATTTGTATTGTAAACGTATATAGTCATTGTTGCATAAAGGTTATTAATGGCCTACTGTTAGACCATGCTGTATGTCAGTGGTCACTTAGAAACTAGTTGGGGAGCCTTATTTCCGTGAGAGCGCACCTCAGTATCAGACTCGTGCCAATATCATATCATTATTATTTTATTTAAATTTTTTATTAAACTTTATTTAACCAGGAAAGTGCCTGTCTGAAAGTGCCACAACTTTCCAGAGCAGCTGCCATTGTTGCCATGAGCTGGCACAGCCAGCATGCAGCTGATGTTGTTTGTGGAAGCTGGTGTTAAGATTAAATAAAGAATACTTTAATCCTCCAATTATTGCTACTGTAATAACTAATCACTTAACCTTTAATTAGTCCTCCCGTTATTTCTTTTGTTTTGGATTTTGCTGCTCCCAATCATATAAACTTTGCTGTAGTTTAAGCTAGTAAAATCTCTTTTGCACTACACTCAATAAAATAAACACTTTATTCCCACAGCCCATCACACTGCCAACCACTTGCCACTACCTGCCACAGCCCCGGAAAAGTTGCTACTACCTGCCCGACCCCTGAAGAGTTGCCACTACCTACCACTGTAGTGAATTCATAACAAACCTTTTATTTAAAGAAGATGCTAAACTTTTTTTTTTTTTTTTTTTTTTATTCTTTGCTTTACACACTAAAATGGTTAATGCTTTGCATGTGTCATGGTAGGTGTTGCTGTTAAACTAAACTAGATTTCTTGACTGTGGCCACCTTTATGGAAATTATGGACAAATAAAAGAGAGATCATACAACATTTAGCCAGAGTGCTGTCTTTAAAAACATTTTTATATAGAAAAGGACAGAGTCTGTGAACAATCTGCACTGGAGATGTCCAGTTTGCAAAATGCTGTTTTATATGATCATTGAACAATCTTTATCATCTTCTAATCTGACAAAAACCTTTTAGTTTTTTTTTTTTTTTTTTTAAATCAATGATTTCTACGCAGAACATCTCAAAGTCCTGCTTTCTGTCAAAAGTAAAAATTTAGATGTTCTGCTGTAGAAGTGTCATTAAGTTCCTTCTTCCAACTTTGCAAAACCTCCTGTGTTTTTGTTCACATTTTCTCATTAAGACAGCTGGAAATAAAACTCCACAGCTGAAGGTTATCGTTTGGCACCAATCAGCTGCAGCCATGATGTCACGTAGTAAAATGATCTCCTGAGAAAGGGCACAAATAATTTAAGTTAGTTTTCATATTGATTAAGGTGGACAAAGATGGATTTTTCTACAAATCATGTTTGATTTCTTTGTAGCCTTTATTATACAGTAGGTAGAGAGGAAAGTTGACACTGTGAGAGGGTGACATGCAACGTGTCCTAGAATGGGGTTTGAACATTGGCCACATTAGCACGTCTACAAGGGGCAGCTGCTCAACCAGGTGAGGTAAATGACATCCCTACATGTCTTGTTTCTTTTTTTTCTGTAATGTAACACCTGAAAGTAATTTGCCTATAAAATAGAATTTGAGCATTAGTTATAAAAATTAGTGAGCGGTATCTGTCAAGGTATGGAGGTTAAAAATGTCTCACTTGTTCAGTTTCTTCGTCTTCAACTGGAGTCTTATCTGCAGGGCTGCAAAAAAGTAACGTATAAAAAGATTAACGGTCACAATGAGCAACACATGGGTGTGAAGGAGACCATAGCTATAACAAAGACACTGTCCTGTACCTTTCACTGTTCTTGGATGCACTCTTCAGGAGCACACATTCTGCTTCATACCTGGAAATGTTGCCTTCTTTTCAACCGCAGAATCAGAACCTAAAACACATAAAGAACATCAGGAATAATAAAACAACAGTGCTAATATTGTAAAATGTTCATACTTATAGTCATTTGGATTCTTTATATTAATCTTAATCTCAGGCAGAATGACCTCGGCTTCTCAGCAACAGAACCAGGCGATGACGCCGTTCTGTCTAGTCGCTGGATGGCTGCTTCTGTCTAAGTCAAGCAAACACACATAAAACCAGTTTATGTTTATGTATAAAGGAGATTGATAATATAACAGCAATCCTTCTGGCATATATGTACCTAAAAGACAGCATTTTTTCCATCTTCTTTTCTTTATCTTACTCCTCTATATATTATTTTTGTAAAATGTTAATAGGGTACGTCATTATGTCACTTTTTTCTGCCCAAAACATACTACATCCCATCACATGACTAAATAATGTAAAATAAAGATATAACATTTTCTCTGTAATATTTCCGAAGGGTCAGATCTAGTCCTGTGTTTCCACAGATACAGAACATGCCCTTTCTCCAGATTTCTTTCCAAATCCTGTATATGTTAGTTTGGTGACGTGAGATTTCTGACTCGGAGGACTAGATTCTAGTTCAGCTGCGGGACAGCATCGCTATGTGTGTGTTTTTTGGTGCTGAGATTATCGGAGCACACCACACACAGGATGATTTTTTTATCTTCTTGGGTATGGTCTAACCGATTAACAAATCTTTAGATTTGAAAATCCTTATGTATGTACCAACCTTTAGCTGACTCCTTTCAACGTAGCTAATCTATTTCCTGTCCAGGTGACAGCCATGATAAAGAACTGGTCGAGTTATGTTATACTTCCTTTTTTATTTTCTGTAGATTTAGAAATACTGGAGCATCATTTATGAAAGAAAATGAGAAAGTTCCATCCCACAAATCTTTGCAGAAACAAATTTTAAAGTGATATTGAATTATTTCCATCCAGTTGGGATTCATGTAAAATTCTGTGACATCTTCCAACTTTGGCTTTTTTTTAATTGTTCCAATATGCAAATAAAGGGGTAAACATTAAATTTAACTCCCTCTTGTGATCCCAACACCTGTACAACCTAAATCAGTCAAATCACCATCCTGCAGCATTAGTGATAATGTGCTTCCTTTACTTTTCTCATCAAATACTGACAGTAGTCTGATAATTGAATGGTAACAGCAGCTCTGTGGACAGGTCAGGAGAAAAATTAAGTCAGTGTTGGAGATGACAGAAAAGCTATGTAAATTCCTCAGTTGGTATATCATGAATATTCTGAGCAAAAAAAACATGTGACATGACCCAAAAAAATAAAACTTTTCTTCTGTTAACATCGTTCATGAATATTCTACTCTCACTGCTCATGTTTGCAGTTTTGCCTACAGTCACATTTTGAAATCATGCTCTCTGATGTGACAGTGGGCTGCAGTGTAATTTGGTGTTCTTGTGTTTTCATCCTGTTGGGCTGCTACTGCCAGCTCAAGTTAGGATGGTTAAGTGGACACTACAAAACAAGGTGGGGTGGGTGAATGGGAAGGAGGTGTTGAGCCAGCAGATTAAAGTCGTTTTTACAAGTAAACATCATCAGAAAATATCAGCTCCACACCATCAGGCACGTAGGCACCTTTCTATTTCTATTAACTGGGTTTCACAGTTTATTACATGGAAACACAAACAAAAATACACAACACCAACACACAACTCCAACTATGTTGCAGCTATGGTTTTTAAATATGGTCTTCTATGGTCCTGGGTACACCACAACTCTAGAAAGTAACAGTAAAACTTTTGTTGCATTCTAGCTTCTTTTTTTTTCACGGCAGAGACAGAGTTTTCGGTGGCTAAAACCAACAAATAACAACAACTGCCTCCCGGGTAAAATTTTCTCACAACACGAGGTAAGTCCTGTCAATAAAAAATGGAAGTGGAATCTTTTGGCAACAGTGACATACTTATGTCATTTTGCACACTCAGACCCTGCTTAACCCATGACAAGCATAACAACAACAATGGCGGACCTCCGTGTCATGTTTGTGCCACTAAATCTTTTTCATTTATTTGGTCTGTTGAAGCCAGGGCCGGTGTTCTGTCAGGTCAGCATACGCACAGTGCAAACTGACGACTGAACCTAACCCTAACTGTAACCTGCATACGCATTAACATAAAGTATGCTACTCTGATGAGTACGTTTAACTGACAGAACACCGGCATCAACTCTTTGGCTGCCCTAAGCAACATTTTGTTTTTTTGTGTCTTCCATGTGTTTTCATTATGATCAAGTAAATTTGGTCAGATGGTTATGAGCTAAAATTATTAATTCCAAATGATTTACTTGCTTCAGGCTGCGTGCCCCTGGACTCTATTATCTGCATTACACTGGTGCCGTGAATGCCTGATGCTTCCCAGGATGTCCCTTCACTTTCACCTGCATTCAAAACACATTGTATAGCCAGACAAGCAGTGTTTAATACAATAAGTAAAATGATCGTGTGTGTTCCTGGCCTGTGTTTCACTGGTTCCTGGTGTACTACTACAGAATGTCCTGTCTCCTGGTTCCTGGTGTACTACTAGAGGATGTCCCATCTCCTGCAGCTGTATTAAAACACAGAGTTGATCCATGTTGTTAATTAGGCTACTGCATTTGCTCATTTCTATCATCCTACCACATAACTGCATTCTTCCAATAAATGTTATCCGACATTGTACCACTACCACACTACTATTATCACTAATAGGCAGCTCCATGGCTGAACACTACTACTAATAATAACAGAGATAATAACAATAGTAATTTGGTTAACAATCAGCTTGGAATAGTTATTGATAACTCTGAGATGTGGTTGTCAATGGTGTTTTGTTTTGTGTTGGGTTTTCTTTTTTCATTTGAGCCTGCTTAAAAAGTCTTACCTTCCTAGTAAAGATTTGAGAAAGGTCATCCACCTGTTAATTATGTCCTAATTTGACTTTTATAACTCCTTTTATCATGGCTTAAGATCGGTAATCTCTTTATACCCTGCAGGTTGCTCAGAATGCAGCTGCAACATGACCACATCACCCCTGTGCTATCTGCTTTTCACTGCCTTCCTGTTAGCTTTAGAATGCAGTTTAAGATTTAATTACTAATTTCATCCATCCATCCATTTTCTATACCACTTATTCCAATTCGAGGTCACCTATCGGAGCCCATCCCAGGAATTAGCAGGCAAGAATTACTTGCTTTTAGAACAAGAATGGATAACTATGGTCCTTGAGGGTCACAGTTCTGCAGGTTTTAGATGTTTTTTTGCTCCAGCATTCCTGATATAATCTGATTCTGATGTACCACAACAGAAAACATTCAAAACCTGCAGGACTGCAGCACTTGAGGACCAACTTTGACCCTGAGTTAGAGTTTTGAATTTTCTACTATTTTTGCTGCACTTTTGTCACAATGACAATAACAAATAACTTGAGCTTTATAATTTTATTGTTATTGTTCTTATTATTGTTTTTTATTATTATTATTGTACTTTATAGCATTTTAACAACTGGGGTTGTTATAACTGTTTCATAGAAACAAAATTGTAATTGACGTTGACTGGATCATGTCAGCACTTTTTTTTACTTTGAACATGGGAACAAATCTGGAAAGTTCCTGGCTAATCAATTAAAAACAAACAAGGAGAAAACAACAATCTCCTATGTAAAAGATCCAGAAGGAAATGTTAGCCACAACCCTGACAAGTTAAAAAACACTTTTAAAGAATTCTATTAAACATTATATAAATTACACCCAAACACAACAGATGAGAATATTAATAATTTTTTTCGTAACATCAATCTTCCAAAATTAGAACATGAAAACATAATGGCCTTGGATTCACCTCTTTCAATCGGTGAACTCCATGAAGCCCTCCAGTGTCCAGGTCCAGATGGTTATCCAGCAGAATTCTATCAAGAAATCTGGACAACGCTAGCACCCACTTTCTATAATATGATTATTAGAAATAAAGGAAAAGAGAAAATACCTTCAAATATTAACCTAGTTAATATTACTCTACTATTTAAACAAGGAACACTTCCATCCAGTTACAGTCCAGTTTCATTAATAAATGTAGATCTTAAAATAATCAGTAAAGCTCTGGCCAGAAGGGCAGAAAAAAACCCCCATCTGACCAAACAGGCTTTATTAAAGGTAAACGTTCCTCTACTAATATGCGCAGATTAATTAACATAATAGATTATTCTACCCTACATAATCTTTTGACAGAGTAAACTGGACATTTTTATTTGCAACATTAAACAAAGTTGGGTTTGACTCATCTTTCATAGACTGCAAAAAGATATTATATAACAAACCAAATGCATGTGTGAAGACCAATGATCAAACTTCTCTAAGCTTCTGTTTGCAGAGAGGCACCAGACAGGGCTGCCCGCTTTCTCCTTCACTTTTTGCTATGTATATAGAACTCTTAGCAGCTGCTATAAGACAAAATAAAGAAATTAAATGAATCCATACCTAAAATATAGAACATAAGATACAGTGGATATAAAAATTCTACACACCCCTGTCCAAATGCCAGGTTTTCGTGATGTAAAAGAATGGCATAAAGGGAAATAATTTTCCAACTTTTTCCACCTTTCATGTGACCTAGAACCTGTACAACGCAATTGAAAAACAAATGGAAGTTTTTCAGGGAGATGAAGTAAAACTAAACAACTGAGATAATGTGATTGCATAAGTGTGCACATCCTTTTATAACTGGGGATGTGGCTGTGTTCAGATTTTACCATTACTTTCAAACTGATGTGAAACAGGAGTCAGCACACACCAGTCACAAATTAAAGTTCAGCTGTTCTAGTAGGCTTTTCCTGACATTTTTGTACCCACATCTTCCAATACAAGCCATGGTCCACAGAGAGCTTCCAAAACATTGAAGGGATCTCATTATTCAAAGATATCAGTCAGGTGAAGGCTACAAAAGAATTTCCAAGGACTTAAATATACCATGTAACACAGTGAAGACCGTCATTATCAAGTAGAGAAAATGCGGCACAACAGTGACATTACACAGAACAGGATGTCGGTCCAGAATTGATGATAGGAAGAGAAGAAAACTAGTTAGCGAGTCTGCCAAGAGGGCGACAGCAGCACTGAAGGAGGTACAGGATTTTTTGGCAAGTACTGGCTGTGTAGTACATGTGACAACAATCTCCCGTCTTCTTCATATGTCTGGGCTATGGGGTAGGGTGGCAAGACGGAAGCCTTATCTTACATAGAAAAACATCCAGACCTGGCTTAATTTTGCAAAAAGATATCTGACATCTCCCAAACACATGTGGGAAAATGCGTTATGGTCTGATGAAACCAAGGTTGAACTTTTGGACAAAATTCCAAAAGGTATATTTGGTGCAAAAAAACACTGCACAAAAATAACACAATACCTACAGTAAAGTATGGTGGTGACAGCATCATGCTTTGGGACGGTTTTTCTTCAGCTGGAACTGGGGCCTTAGTCAGGGTAGTTCCAAATGCCAGTCAGTGTTGGCACAAAACCTTTGGCCTTCTGTTAGAAAGCTGAAGATGAAGAGGAACTTCATCTTTCAGCACGACAATAATCCAAAGCTCTAAGATCTAAATCAACAAAAGAATGGCTTCACCGGAATAGGATTAAGGCTTTGAAATGGCCCAGCCAGAGTCCAGACCTGAATCCCATCGAACATCTGTGGGCTGATCCGTAGAGAGCTATGCACAGGAGACACCCTCGCAATCTGTAAGATCTGGAGCGGTTTTGCAAAGAAGAGTGGGCAAATATTGCTACATCACGATGTGCCACGCTGATAGGGTTCCTACCCAAAAAGACTGAATGCTATAATAACAGCCAAAGGTACTCCAACAAAGTATTAGTTTAAGGGTGTGCATATTTATGCAACCAGGTTATTTTAAGTTTTTTATATTATATTCTCCCCTTTAAAAAGGTTTCAGTTTGTTTTTCAATTGTGTTGTACAGGTTATAGGTCACAATAAAGGTGGAAAAAGTTGTGAAAATTATTTGTCTTGCTGTCAGTTTTTTACATCACGAAAACCTGGCATTTGGACAGGGGTGTGTAGACTTTTTATATCCACTGTAAGTCTTTATGCTGACGATGCATGACTTTTCCTCCAGAACTCACCGACACCTCTCTCCCCCGACACTCACACTAGTTAACAATTTTTTTTATCAATATCTACTCTTTTTACTATAGAGTTATGCCCATCAACTGTCACTTAGAAAACATATCCGATACTGCAATACAATCTGGAAACATTAGATATTTATTTAAACATTTCGCCCAGGTTATCAGAACAAAGCTAAATTATGTCATTACTTAAAACAATAGAAGATGCATCTTAAGGAACTAAGATGAACCTGCATTTTACAATATGTATGAAGATGCCTACCTACAGAGGCAGGAGAGGATGGAGAAAGAAAGTCCACTCCTGAACATGTATTGCATAATCCACAAAATCTGTCCTTTCCAATGGCATGCACATCAGCCACATCCTTCGTCAGCTTTGGTTTCTAAAACTGTCAGTCCCCAGTGAACAACACATAATTTATCAGTTCATTGACAAATCTCTCAGACATTCAGGTCCAAGCCCTGACTGAGACCTGGATCCATCCAGAAAACACAGCTACCCCAGCTACCCTTTCTGTCAATGCAGAATTTACCCAAACAACTCGCTCTGCTGGACGAGGAGGTGATATGGGAATTCTTATTTCTAAAAAGTGGAACTTTGCCTCTCTCCGTCCTATGGCTAACTGCTCATCACTTGAGTATCACGCAGTAAAGGTCTCTAGCCTACACTCATCACTGCATACATTCTGGTCATTTACTGCCCTCCTGGAGGAAGTATTGATGAGTTTGTCTCTGAAATGGACATGATTCTCTCTGTAATTCCTGATGATGGCTCACCACTAATTGGCATGGACATGAACATTCACATAGGCAAACCACAGGCAACTGACATTCTGACTCATCTACTCTTTTAATCTCAACCTGGTACAGACTCCTCCGACATACAAAGCTGGCAATACTCTTGACTTAGCACTGACCAGAAACTGCTCCACAGGCAATCTGTCCGTCACCCTACTGCACCTCTCAGATCATTTCCTTGTTAAATTCTCTGTCTTCCTTCCTCATGTCACTCAAGCAGCTCCAAAAATGGTGTCTTACCGCAGAAACTTGAGATCTCTTAGACCTACACAGCTGTCTGATGAGGTTTACTCTACTCTCCCTTCCCACACAGACTTCTCCTTACTGTCTGTTAATGAGGCTACAGAAACACTCAGCGCCTCTCTTGCATCCTCTCTGGACAAACTGTCCTCTGGTGTCAAAACCAGCTAGACAAAATCCTCCCAGTCCGTGGCTCACTGAGGTTTTAAGGAATAACAAACCGGACTCTTGGGCTGCAGAAAGAAAGCGATGCAACTTAAAAGACCATGCTGATATGTCTGATTACCAGCAAAAACTTATATCTTTCACATCCAGCCTAAAGGCTGCCAAGATAGCCTTTTATCAGAACAAGATCTGCAATGCTCCCAACACAAGACACCTGTTAATGGCGTTTAACTCTCTTCTATCTCCACAACCTGCTCAGCCTCCCACTGTGTTGACTGCAGAGATGTTTTCTTTCTACTTCATTGAAAAGGTTGCTACCATCAGTAACCAATTCACTGAGCCTGACCTACTCAGTCTAACTAAACCAGATTCTGGTGCCTCACTCTGCTCTTTTCGCTCTCTAAAGGAGGACGAAGTCTCTAAACTTCTAGTCAACTCAAAACCCACAACCTGTCCTCTTGATCCTATCCCTACTGACATCCTGCAGAGCATTCTACCTACAATCAAATCTGCAGTAACCCATATTAGCAACTACTCTCTTAAATCAGGTGTCTGTCCCTCTGCCTTTAAGCAAGCTTGGGTTACCCTGATGCTTAAGAAACCCACACTCAACCCAGCCCAGGTTGAAAACTACCGGCCGGTCTCATTGCTACATTAATGTCTAAACTACTAGAGCATGCTGTCTTTAGTCAGGTCTCACAGTTCCTCCAAGACAACAATCTGTTTGATCCTTATCAGTCTGGCTATAGGCAAGGCCGCTCTACTGAAACTGCTCTCCTGTCAATTACTGATTCCCTACGGCTTGCCAGATCGTCTGGTCAATCCTCAATCCTTATGCTGCTGGATCTGTGCGCTGCCTTTGACAACCATCAGATCTTCCACTCCACACTCTCGGAGCTTAGCATCTCAGGATCTGTCCACCTGATGACACAACCATCTCTATGCGAATATCAGCATGGCATGGCTGATATCTCTGCATGGATGAAGGATCGCCACCTTCAGCTAAATCTGTCCAAGAGCAAGCTCATTGTCTGTCCAGTCAATCCTTCCTTACCACCACGGATAAGCGTGCAGCTTGACTATCACGCTTGTGCCCACATCTGCTAGGAATCTTGGTGTCATGGTAGACAACCAGCTGACCTTTAAAGGACCATGTTGCCTTGGTTGCCCGGTCTTGTCTAATTGTCAAGCTCTTTAACTCAACTCAGTACTGAATAAGCTGCGTGCACTTATGGCCAAGATGAAATTGTGTAATGAAATCGTGATCTTGTATTTAAACAAAGGACTTTAAAAAAAAAAAAAAAAGCACTGCTTCTAGCACTACATGACAGCACCTGGGTCCAACTGGACTCACAGCACTCTGACTACTATCTAATTATTGATGTGCCATCCTGTTTGAATTCTTGCTTGTGGTGTTCTTACTAACAGATGTAAGTCGCTTTGAATAAAAGTGTATGCCAAATGACTGTAGAATAGTAGAATGTATTGTCTAGGTCAATGTTGTTTCTATTTTTTGGTAGTTAGCTAAACTCTGTTCAGTTTCATGTCTTTCCTTTTTTATATTTTTGTAACTGGTAAAATCAAGCCTGCGCACTTCAGTGCCAGTTTAGTAAGTTTATCCTTTTCCACACAAGTGATGCAACTTGGGGCATTCGTCTGAGCTTTAGTCGGGACTCAACCACCAGCAAAAAGTTGTTCACCAGAGATGGTCTTAAGTGGGTCGATTCAGTCCAAATGAAGTACTACCAGTCTTCACTCTACTCAGCTGCTAAGAAGTATGGTTGGTATGATACAGAATTGGTGAAGGTAAAATAGTTTGCCTTTACAGTTGGGTTCCCGTCTTAAACGGATGTTATTTAATGCCCAAGGATTCATAAATCCTGCCTACTTTTTGTTAACTTGGTTTTCATTTTTGCTCCACACATCACTTTATCATAAGAGTCTGGTTTGACCATTACACTTGCATTTACTACGTTTTTGATTCAAATTTCATATTGACTTCTTGTAAATATTCTGTTATGGTTTGAAGTATAAAACTTTTTGGTTTCTGTGATGCTGTTGACATAAGACCCATGTATTAAAACAAGCTATGCAGCTGCTAAGTGTACCAAAATAATTGCTGTAGTCATACTATCCTGTTT